>CAUYON010055674.1:0-54397 GCA_963573935.1 Arctocebus calabarensis
GCCCACAGCCCAAGTCTGAGGTTGCAGTGAGCTATGATGCCATTGCACTCTGCTCAGGGACATAGGGTGGGACTCTGTCTCAACAACAATAACAACACAACAAAAGAAATAAAAAGAAAGAAATAAAAAATTATGAAACAATCAGAGAATTTTGAATGCTGGTTATTTGATAATATTATAATATAATTATTAATTTTGTTGGGTTCAATAATAATGTAACTGCAGTTTTTTGGTTTTTTTTGGAGCTCTTATCTTTTGGAGACATAAACTGAAATATTTATGGATGAAAGGAAGTAATGTCTGTATTTGCTTCAAAATAATCCAAAGAGGCTCAGCGCCTGGTGTATGTGGCTGGCTCAATGGGCTAAGGCGCCAGCCACATACACCTGAGCTCACGGGTTCGAATCTAGCCCAGGGCCCACCAAACAACAATGATGGCTGCAACTAAAAAAAAAAAAAATGGCCAGGCATTGTGGGTGGGTGCCTGTAGTCCCAGCTACTTGGGAGGTGGAGGCAAGAGACTCGCTTGAGCCCAGGAATTGGAGGTTTCTGTGAGCTGTGAAACCATAGCCACAGCACTCTATCCAGGGTGACAGCTTGAGGCTCTGTCTCAAAAGAAACAAACAAACAAAAAAAAACATAATAATCCAAAGAGGTGTGGGAGTATGGATGAAATGACTCCAGGCCTTAAGTTGATAATTACTAAAAGTATATAATGTATACGTGGGAGTTCTTTATTCTGTTCTCTCTAACAGTTCATTAAATTTTATACTCATATTGACTATGACATTCTCTCTTATACATGTTTAACACTTTCTGTATTCAAATCAAGATGTTTGAATGCAACTGGATGCTCCGGAAAGGCCTCAGCAGGGGGGTATTACTTCCTCTCACTATGCACAGGAAGTTTCCCCAAGCTTCTCCACATCCCCCAACAGCCCTTCTGCCCCCCCAGCTCCCCTGCAAAGGGCCCCCTGCTGCACCTCTGTCCCTGAAGCCCTGATTGCCAGCTCATCAGCCCTGCTCCCCCCAGGGTGTCTCTAGCTACAGATCCCTAGCACCAGGCCAGCAGCTGAGCTCAGAAAGACCCCCCCGGAGACTCTTTGTCCCCTGGAACAGGCCACGTTCTGTTTGATCCCAGAGGTAGACAAGAGGAGAGCTTACAAGACAACATCGTGAGTCAACCCAACTAATGACTTCCCAGAAGAGCTGTGGTCGGACACTGAGCCCTCTCTTGGTAACACACTAAAGCTTGGTCCTGATTCAGAGACACTCAAAGCGGGTCTGCTGTAGGATATTGAGCAAGTCACGGAACCCCTCTGGCCCCCATTTCAAATGAGGCTAATACCTGGCTGCTTACATCATGAGTGGCTCAGAAAGTTAAATGAAATGTAGATGTGGAAATGCTTTGTTCAGTGCTATGCAGAGGGAGCAGCTGATCACAAAGAGGAGGGATGATCAAGGATGACTGTCGCTTTGGCTTTGGATGTTGTCCTGGTGAATGCATTGTGCCTCTGCCCCTTACCGCGGTTCAGATCCCCCTTTGATTATTCCTGCCTCTACTGCCTTCTTGCCTTTCATCCAAACTTCTGTGAAAGAGACGAGGAGAAGGGACATCAGAAATTTTGAAGGTCTTACAGTTGGGTCCCAGAAGAAAATAGGTGGTACACTCAGAAAGGGTTTAACTGAAGAGGGTTAAATGGAAAACTTTACAGAGGGGAAAGAGCCACCAGAAATGCTGAAGCGGCCAGTGACTAGCAAGCACGGGAAGAGGTTCTCCACTGCAGGCCTGTTGGTATGAGGAGAAGGGGTAGTATTATTGTGGCCCAGCAAGGGCTGCAGTCACAGAGGAGGAGTCACCCAACAGGAGCGAGCTGTGTCCACACAAAAAAACCCAAACAAACCAACAAAAAGCCCACCTAGGTGCTGGCAGAATTGGGCAGGCCAGGGAGGAATCAGGAGATAAATACATTGACATCTCTCTTTCCTGGCCTGTCATCTCCTTCTGTGCCTCCCATTGGCTAAACTAAACTCAGCCAGAGGCCAGGGGGCAAGGGAACCTGGCTCGTGTGGTCCTTAGAGGGTAGCCGCTAGGACACAGAGCAGGGCAAGGAGGATGGAGCCTCTTTGGGGGTGGGGAGTGTGGTTAGTGGAGAAAAGCCAACATTGGGGACTGAGTCATGAACAAGATGGGGTGAAGTCAAAGATCAGGGTTTGAGTGGTGGTGGGCCCAAAGTCTTGGATCAGTGTGTGGTTGGGGTTTGGCACATGAATGGTCTCACTAGTGGTGAGAAGTCAGTTCTCTCTTCTTTGCCCAGAGTCCTGACCCATATGTTCTTTTGGTCCTAGGGGAGCTCTTCCAGCCTCCCAATGGCAGCTGGCCCCCAAGTCACAACGAGAGCAATGCGGAGGCTGCCCTGGCTGCGAACCTCACCTTCTCCTCCTATTACCAGCATTCCTCCCCTGTGGCAGCCATGTTCATTGTGGCCTACGCGCTCATCTTCCTCCTCTGCATGGTGGGCAATGCCCTGGTCTGCTTCATCGTGCTCAAGAACCGGCACATGCGCACGGTCACCAACATGTTCATCCTCAACCTGGCCGTCAGCGACCTGCTGGTGGGCATCTTTTGCATGCCTACCACCCTGGTGGACAACCTCATCACTGGTGAGTGTCGACATTGGACAGCAGGGGCGCCGTTCACCTCTATGTCCACTCCTCAGCTAAGGCCTGAAATGGCCAAGATGCCATTGTCTCAAACTCAAGACAGTCTTGTGGCGAGGGATTAGAACTAGAAATAATAGACACAATGAATTAACCATGCCAGTGTATATTCTTCATACATTATCTTAATTTATGATAATCCAGTGAAGTAGGCTTTTTTATTATCCCTGTTTTATAGATTTGGAAACACACTCGGAGTGGTCTACAGTTACACAGCTGAGAAGCGCCCCGGCCCACATTCTCACACTGTATTTCTAATTACTGTGTTGCACTAGTGAGTCTCACTTTCCCACAGGCAGAACCAGAACCAGAGGTAGGGAAGCAGGTTTCTTCTGAATAAGAACCTAGAAATCTACTTATTTGAGCTGTTCTCCCACAGTAGAGAGCCTACCCTGTGAGTAATAAGCTCCCTGTCACTGGAAGGATCTAAGTAGGGATTGGCCAGCCACTCAGCAGGGATTTGATGGAAGATATTCAAGCAGAACTAGACCACCTGACCTCTAAATAAATGCACTAGGCCACCTGTGCATGCACTAGGCCACCTGTGCATTCTACACATGTCAGAATGCCACCATTGTCATCTCCTGTCTCTTATGCAATTGTCTTTTTTTGTAGAATCAGGGTTCCTTCAGACTCCCTCTGGAGAGGGATTGGATTCCAAAGCAGTGGAGACACCTAGAAGCCTGAGACTGCAGATTATGAGCTCAGAGCTCCCGGCAGCGGCCAAGAGCAGGAGCTAGGGCCTGGACAGCCACATTGACTGACTGGGGCAGAGGAGCCACCGCCTGTGTTCCTCTAGGTTCCAGGATCCAGGAAATAAAGCTCAGGGAGAGTCAGCAGCCCCTGGCAGGACTGGCTGTGCCTGGTGGGACATTTACTCCCTGCTGAGTTGCAGATCCCTTCAGTAATGCTGAACATAAACTGTGCATCTTTCTCCTTCCCGAAGCACAGGCCCACACGTGTACTTATGCACACATGTGCAGAGAAGTACACCCATGCATGCATGTACATGAACACACATGCATAATCCACAGTGATAGGGTAAGGTCACCAGTTGCTTATGAAGGTGCCTGCCAGTCCTTTGCACACACCTACATTTAAAAAATTGTTTGAATAAGTAAAATGTTCACATAGTTCAATAGTTAAAAGCTCTCAGAATAATCCAGGGAAATATCTCTTTTCCACCCCTGTCTTCTGGCCTCCTAGCTTCTCTCCTGGGAGGCAACCAACGTTGCCATTTTTTGAAAATATTTTACGTAAATGCAAGCCAATTAAAGAAATTCTACTTTTCAAACATTCAATTCTATACCTTTACTCAGTCACCTGCCCCGCTTAAAAATATATCATGTATGGCTTGGCGCCTGTAGCTCAAGCAGCTAGGGTGCCAGCCACATACACCTGAGCTGGCAGGTTCGAATTCAGCCCGGGCCCGCGAAACAACAATGACGGCTGCAAATAAAAAAAAAATAGCCAGGTGTTGTGCCTGTAGTCCCAGCTACTTGGGAGGGAGAGGCAGGAGAATCACTTGAGCCCAGGAGTTGGAGGTTGCTG
This sequence comes from Arctocebus calabarensis, assembly GCA_963573935.1. NCBI lineage: Eukaryota > Metazoa > Chordata > Mammalia > Primates > Lorisidae > Arctocebus > Arctocebus calabarensis. The sequence goes on from CAUYON010055674.1 coordinate 4,273, forward strand.
TGAGTTATGATGCCACTGCATTGTACCTAGGGTGACAGCTTGAGGCTCTGTCTCAAAAAAGAAAAAAAAAAAAAATATATATATATATATATATCATGTATGTTAAAAATAAGATTCATTAAGTGGGCGGCGCCTGTGGCTCAGCGAGTAGGGCACTGGCCCCATATACCAAAGGTGGTAGGTTCAAACCCAGCCTTGGCTGAACTGCAAAACAAAAAAATAGCTGGGCGTCGTGGCGGGCGCCTGTAGTCCCAGCTACTCGGGTGGCTGAGGCAAGAGAATTACCTAAGCCCAGGAGTTAGAAGTTACTGTGAGCTGTGTGACACCACAGCACTCTACTGAGGGCAATAAAGTGAGATTCTGTCTCTACAAAAAAAAAAAGATTCATTAAAATCAACTGAGATGTTGTTATTCCATTAGTAGATAAGGATTTCTCATTCCTTTTATAACTGCTTAGAATTCCATTGTATGGATATACTACAATTTCTTTTTCACCTATTTTTTTTTTTTTTAAGTTTTTGGCCAGAGCTGGGTTTGAACCCACCTCCTCTGGCATATGGGGCTAGTGCCTTACTCCTTGGGGCCACAGGCGCTGCCCCACTGATTTATTTTTGATGAGTATTTAACTTGTTCCTAATAGAATCTTCTGCAATTAAATAAAACTTCCTACAACTACTTTCTTGTTCTCTCTCTAACTCGGGTGCAGAGGGCTGAATCTTTCAGGACCACAGTTCATGGCATTATGTAACCTAACTTTGTTGTGAGGCCTTTTATTTATCTTTTATTTATTTATTTGTTCCTTTCTATATCTTCTCCCACTCCAAATCCCTTCTCTGACTCATAGGCAGCCATTCTGTTATATTTAATTTGTGTCTTATTATTTGTATACAATCTTAGAAAATGTGCTGTGAATGTGTGCATATTTAACATTAAAAAAATTTTTTTTTGAGATAGTCTCTGTGCCCTCGGTAGAGTGCTGTGGCATCACAGCTTACAGCAATCTCAAACTCTTGGGCTTAAGTGATTCTCTTGCCTTAGCCTCCCAAGTAGCTGTGACTTCAGGTGCCTACTACAACGCCCAGCTAAACATTTAAATATTTTTGGTAAGTTATAACTTGCCTTTTTTAGTATATAGTTCTACAAATCTTGATGATCACAGACAGTCATATAGCTACTACTATAATCAAGATGTAGAAGCCCAGGCACAACGGCTCACACCTGTAATCCTAACACTTTGGGAGTCTAAGACAGGAAGATCGCTTGAGTCCAGGAGTTCAAGACCAACCTGGGCAATATAATAAGAGCCTGTTTCCACAAATAATTTTCAAAATTAGCCACATGTGATGGGTCATGCCTGTAGTCCTGGCTACTGAGGCAGCTGGGGCAAGAGGAGAAAAGATTTAGAACAGTTTCATCACTCCAATTCTCCCCTTGTCACGTTGTAGTTGGCTCCTCCCTCCACCTGCTGGCACCATGGATCTCTGTTTGTTTGTTTTTTTTCCTCAAGACAGAGTCTCACTATGTCACCTTCAGTAGAGTGCCATGACACCACAGCTGACAGCAACCTCAAACTCTTAGGCTCAAGCCATTCTCTTGTCTCAGCCTCCCAAGTAGCTGGGACTACAGGCACCCACCACAACACCCGCCTATTTTTTGGTTGCAGTTGTCATTGTTGTTTAGCAGACCTGAGCTGGGTTCGAACCCACTAGCTTCAGTATATGTGGCTGGAGCCCTACTCACTGAGCTATGGGAACCAAGTCTTATTTTTTTTTAGACAGAGTCCCACTATGTCATCCTCGGTAGAGTGCTGTGATGTCACAGCTCACAGCAACCTCAAACTCTTGGGCTTAAGTGATTCTTTTGCCTCAGCCTCCCAAGTAGCTGGGACCACAAGCGCCCGCCACAATGCCTGGCTATTTTTTTGTTGCAGTTGTCATTGTTGTTCAGCTGGTCCAGGCTGGTTGGAACCCGCCAGCCTCAGTGTATGTGGCTGGCACCGTAACCACTGTGCTATGGGCGCTGAGCCTGGATCTCTTTTTTGTAGGGCAGAAAGTATAGTTTCGCCTTTACAAGAAAGTCACATAAATGGAATCAAACAGTATGTGGCCTTTTGAGTCTGTGGGCTTTTCTTTTCCTTTTCATTTAAAAATAATTTTAGACTTAAAGTTGCAAAACTAGCACAGAGAGTTCCTATGCACTTTGCACAAAATACAGTGATCAAAAGCAGGAAATTAGCATTGGTCTGATACTATTAACTAAACTACAGACTTGATTTGAATTTCAGCAGTTTTCCCACAAATGCCTTTTTCTAGGATCCAACTCAGGATGATACACTGTATTTAATTGTTGTTTTCTTAGTTTCCTCTAATCTGTGACAGGTCCTTGGTCTTTCTGCCTTTCAAGACCTTGACAGGTTTGAAGAGTGCTGATCAGTTATTTTGCAGAATGTTATGCAATATGGGTTTGACTGTTTTTCCACAATTAGGTTTAGTTTATGTGTTTTTGGCAATAATAGCACAAAAGACATATTGAGAAGACACATCTTAACTGCATGCAGTACTGGTGATATTAACTTTGACTACATGGTTAAGGTGGTGTGTCCTAGGTTTCTCCAATGTAAAGCTAACATTTTTCTCTTTATAATTTATAACTATCTTATTAGGTGATACTTTGTGATTATGGAAACGTCCAATTTCTCATTATACTTTTGCCTACTAATTCTGCCTATGACAATTATTATTGTCATATCTCTCAATGAGGATTTTCTACTTCCATCATTCTCTCTACATTTATTCATTCAGATGCTGCTCTATAGGTTATATTACAACATTACCACTATTTATGTAGTAGTTTGTTGTTTAAATTGTCCTTGTTTTGGCTTTTGGGAGCTTTTGCCAGTGGCTCCTGTGTTCTTCCAACACATTGCCATGATTTTCTTTTAGTACTTTTTTACTTTCTGGCCCCACAGAATGCTCCAGGATTATCTTGTATGATCCCTGTTCCATCCCTGGATTCATTATTTCTCTAAGGAGCCCGAGTTCTTTTCATTGGGGAGTGGTAGTTAGACACCAAATAGAAAAATTAGCCAGGCATTGTGGTGGGCTCCTGTAGCCCCAGCTAACCCAAGATCTGGGTTCTAGGTGTGTCCATCACTGCTGAGGTGTCATTGTACCTAGGCCCTCTCAAAGGACAAGGCTAGGGAATATACACACACACACACACACACTAACACAGAGGTATTTAACACACATATATCTTTATTTCTTTATCTGTATAAGCAAATAAATAAGTAAATGAATATATATATATATATACATACATATACACACACACACACATATATATATATATGTATAAATATATATATATATATATATTTTTTTTTTTTTTTTTAGAAAGAGTCTCATTCTGTTACCAGGGCTAAATTAAGTGCCATGGTGTCAGCTTAGCTCCGCAGCAACCTCAAATTCCTGGGCTCTTGTGATATTCCTGTTTTCAGCCTCCCAAGTAACTGGGACTACAGGTGCCCACCACAACGCATGGCTAATTTTTCTATTTTTAGTAGATAGGGTTTCTCTTTTGCTCAGGCTGGTCTTGAACTCCTGAGCTCAAGCAATCCACTGGACTCATCCTCCAAGAGTGCTAGGATTACAAGCATGAGCTACCATGCCTGGCCATGTCTTAAAAATCATAAGTCCAGACCTGGCATGGTGGCTCATACCTGTAATCCTAGCTCTTTGGGAGGCTGAGGTGGGTAGAGTACTTGAGCTCAGGAGTTCAAGACCAGCCTGAAGAAGAGTGAGATCTTGTTTCTACTAAAATAGAAAAATTAACCAGGCATTATGGTGGGCTCCTGTAGCCCCAGCTATTCGGGAAGCTGAGGCAGGAAGATTGATGTGAGCTATGATGGATGCCATGGCACTCTACACAGGGTGACAGAGTGGCACTCTCTCTCTCAAAAAAATCATGGGTTCATACTGGTATCAACCTGCTATCACATGATTCATTTTAACTTTCCCCTTTTCCTTATTTGTAATTTCTTTCTCAGACAGTGAGAAATCTAGCTTGGATTATTCACAGATATTTACTTATTGGTTCAATCTTAGTATAACATATGTATTTTCTGTACTACTAAACTATAGTTTTGTGATTTGGGTTTGTGATTTGGGTTTTCCCATATTTAGATCCAGTTTATGCATTTTTGGCAATACCACAAACTCATGAGAATATAGAATTTGATTTGTATACGGTTCTTGTAGTTTTATAGTATACATTCAAAATGCTGCTTTCCAGAGTTACGTTGGTTAGTGTCTTTCTTCCTCCCTTCAATCTGGTGATATTATTCACTTGTGTTACAATTAAGCTTATTTGTTATAGTTTATAGTTCATTGTGGGTCCCCACCTCCTGACTTGGCCTGGTAGATTTTAATTATTTATTATTTGTGTATGTGAAACATTGATCTCTCCTTCAGGTTTCTCATCTGTAAAAGTGGAACAGCAATAGTAAGGCTGTTGTGAGGCTTGCATGAAACAGTGCCTGGTTGGCTCGGCACCCGTGGCTCAGTGAATAAGGGCGCCGACCACATAGACCTAGGGGGGCGGGTTTGAGCCTGGCCCAGGCTGCTAAACAACAATGACAACTGCAACAAAAAATAGCCAGGTGTTGTGAGGGGCCTGTAGTCCCAGCTACTTGGGAGGCTGGGGCAAGAGAATTGCTTAAGCCCAAGAATTTGAGGTTGCTGTGAGCTGTGATGCTACGGCACTCTACCAAGGTTGACAGTGAAAACTGTGTCTCAAAAAAAAAAAAAAGAAAGAAAGAAAGAAAGAAAAGAAAAAGAATCCCTAGTACTTAGAAACTGTGAAGATAGAAAGTCAACATGGGGGGTGAGAGAAGTGTTGGTAAAAGGAGAGCCACTACCTCCAGAAATAACTCCTGTTTCAGGCACAATAGACGAGAATAAGGTGGGGCCTCTGGTCTTAGAGGAACAGAGACACTAGCTGGTTACCAACACATAACCTCAGGACCCAGGGTGTGACTAAGGGTAGGCAGGTGGGGTCAGGTGTCCTGACAAAGCAGAAGCCCAGGAATCAGAGTCATGACACCAGGTAGGAAGAGCTGGGCTGCTTATACCTCTCCCCACCTGGGAGTCAGGATCAATTTGTCCTCAACTTTGGCTGCCATTCAAATCCCTTGGGTAGATTTCTTAAATACTGACATCTGAGAGATTCTGACAATCACTGGCCTGGCGTGGGCCTCGCCATTTGTTCTTGTCAAAGCTTTCCAGGTGACTCTTAATAAGCCTCTGGGCTAAGAACCACTGGCCTAGAACTTGGGTGGAGCTAAAGGAACCAAGAGCCAGGCAGGGCTGAATGGACCTAAACGTCAGGGATAGAAATCACTGGTCAATAGAAAGAACATTTTTCTGATAATCACACTGTCCATGGTTATATGGGCAGGTCCATTCCTTATCCGTGGAAGTGTGCAAGCAGAGGTCAGATGACCCCTAGCAGGACATGGAGGCAAGATATAAGCTTCAGAAGGGACCTGGCTTAGCCTGAGGTCTCTGGGTCTTGGTGGGTGAATATCTCTCACTCTCAGTGACCTGTGTCATTGCAGGATGGCCATTCAATAATGCCACGTGCAAGATGAGCGGCTTGGTGCAGGGCATGTCTGTATCAGCTTCTGTTTTCACGCTGGTGGCCATTGCTGTGGAAAGGTAAGCAGTTTCCTGGCTGAATTTCCCCACTGTCTGCAATGCTGGGCTAGCTAGAAGGCTGGGGCCGCTTTATGCGAGGTGGGGCTAAACCCTCAGCCATAAAGGGAAGGGTTGTGGGTCTGGCTGCTCTCTACAGTTGAAGGGCCCATGGAGAACACCACCAACTCCTTCTAAAAGGCTTGCAGGTAGCTCCTGAGAATGTTTAATAAAGATTCCTGAGGCCTGTGAGGAGCTTGAGAGCAGTGCTTGTTTCCGAAGCAGTAGGAATCCTGCTACCCATAAGTCTGAGCCAGGGGAGCCAGAAAGAGGTGAGCTAGCTTACCAGGCAGGCCTTGGTGTGGACATGGAGGAAGGGATTCTCCCTGCCTCTTCACTCTACCCCACGGCTTCCATGCTGGTTTCTGGCAGTCCAGGCCTTAGACTCCCCCATCTCCCCCGCTCTGGTCTTTCAGCCTTAGATTCCATCAGATTCTGTGGTAACCATAGATCTGTTAATGTGGCCAGAGGTATGGAATGGAGCCAGGGGGCACCCTACAATGCATTGAACCCATGGGTCTTCCTTATGCACAATGAGTCCTCCCCCTCCCTCAGCATCTTTGGTGGTATAAAGGATCTCTGGAGGTGCTTTACCCCAGGGAAGAGGAGGCAGGCAGATAAGCTGGAAGTGTCCTCATCACTGCCTAACGGGATCATGGCAGTAAATCACTTTACACTTAGCCTCTGTAGATTCATTTGTAAAATGGCAAATACCTTACAGGGTGGTTGAGAGGCCTCAGTGAGCACCTGCTTATAAAGCTTATGCATGGCTCCTGGCACAGAGTCTAAATGCCAGCTATTAATATTCCTTGTCCTCTCTCCAACATGGGCACTTCTTACCCCTGCCCTTTCTATTACAAAATCTAGGGTTCTCATTCTCTCTCAACCTCTGCCCTCATCAAACATAGTAACCCAGTGAAGTAGGCAGCTCTCCACAAGAGAGCTCTCTCCACAAGACCACTACATAGCTGGGCGATGGGGGAACTGCCTCCCCTTCACTGATCTTTGTTTTATTACCATCACTGAATGATTTGATAGTTTTCAACCTCTCCCAGTGGTGTTGCAATATTCTTCAAGACCCATTTCCTCCAGAAGCTTTCCTAGACTGTCCTCAGGATTTTCCTTCATCCATTAAGTGCTATTGCACTTACAGCCAGTACTACTTGTTTTAAGAATTATTTGTTTTCTTGAGATTTCTCAAGCATGTGCTACTGTGAAGCCAGTAGGTCAAAGGCACACAGGATGAGACTGCAAGGTTTGAGACAGGCCATGGGAGATGTAAAAGTTGCTGTCAGACCAAGGAAAGAGTAGGCAGGCAGGCAGGACACCGTTTAGTGAAGTGGAAAGAGCATTCATCAGGGCATTAGCTCTAGACCTAAGTTCTAGATCTGACCCTAAATAGCCATGTGACCATAAGAAAGTCACTTCCCCACTCTGGGCCACCAAACCAGTAAACTTGACTAGAAGATCTTCAGGTTTCTATTTTCTGGCATCAGTAGAGGAGGGAAGATATTCTGGGAAGTAGGAGCCCCTCCTTTTTCTCACTGGTAAATGTAAATCTCACTTAATCTTCTCAACCATTCTACAGAGTAGGTCATATTATTTACCCCATTTTACAGAGGAGAAAACTGAGGCTCAAAAAGATTTTTGAGTAATATGCCCTTCTGGTTGTTCATTCATTCATGCATAAACACACTCTAGGTATACTGAGAAGAAAAGACACAGCACCTCTTCTTAAAGAGCTTGCAGTTGAGCAATCACCTTTGATCCACACCGCAAGGAGGAGTTTCCCACCTCCACCTACATATAGCAGCAGTTCTCAGCTCTGACTGCACAGTAGAATCACTCTAGGAACTTAAAAAAAAAACCCAATACTAAAACTGCTTCCTAGACTAATTTAATTAGAAACTTTGGCCCAGAATAGGCACAGGTTTTGTTTGTTTGGTTGTTTTAAATGCTTCAGGAGATTGCAATGCACAGGAAGGTTCTACTGGTTTCTGTGGCCCAGTGGAACAAGACAAATCTAGGGTAAAGGGTGGTACCTGCTACTTGGTGTATGACCTTAAGGCAGTTGGTTAGCACCTTCCAAGTCTGGAGTTTCCTCATCTGTAAATTAAGGGTGTGACAATTGCTGCTAAAACAGCCTAATGAGGAAATAAATGGTACCAACTTGTCCTAAATGGTGGAGATATTGACAGAAGGACTGTGGCCAAGATGACAGGGGGATAGCCTGTCAGGTAGGCTCCACATCTGACCTCCCAAGGTTTTCTGGAGAATCCATAAACAGCTAGAAATTATATTCTTGACACCTAATTGGCCTGCTAGAGCACAGACCTTGCAGACTGAGTGCGCTGCTAGCTCTTAGCTAATCAGTTAACCCCCAAAAGTGCACAAACAGGATTTATGTTCCCTCACCTCTTGCAGTCTCCTCCTCCCCCCTCTCATAAACGCTACGATTGCCTTTGCTCCCTGACTACCCAGCCAGATGAGCTGACTCCCACACAGGTGGCAAACCAATTTGCTTACTGAAACGCCTGACCAAGGCTCGAGCTGTTCTTTGAGCTGCCTGGGGGGTGAGGATGAATGCTGGGGGCCCCGTCCCCTTGTCCTCACCCGGACCCCTGCCTCTTCACCCCCGCCGCAGGTTCCGCTGCATCGTGCACCCTTTCCGCGAGAAGCTGACGCTGCGGAAGGCGCTGATCACCATCGCGGTCATCTGGGCCCTGGCTCTGCTCATCATGTGTCCGTCGGCCGTTACGCTGACGGTCACCCGTGAGGAGCACCACTTCATGATCGACGCCCGCAACCGCTCCTACCCGCTCTACTCGTGCTGGGAGGCCTGGCCCGAGAAGGGCATGCGCAGGGTCTACACCACCGTGCTCTTCTCGCACATCTACCTAGCGCCGCTGGCGCTCATCGTGCTCATGTACGCCCGCATCGCCCGCAAGCTGTGCCAGGCGCCGGGCCCCGCGCAGGACGGCGAGGAGGCGGCGGCGGCCGGCCGGCGCGCGGCGCGGCGCAGGGCCCGCGTGGTGCACATGCTGGTCATGGTGGCGCTCTTCTTCACGCTGTCCTGGCTGCCGCTCTGGGCGCTGCTGCTGCTCATCGACTACGGGCAGCTCAGCGCGCCGCAGCTGCACCTGGTCACCGTCTACGCCTTCCCCTTCGCCCACTGGCTGGCCTTCTTCAACAGCAGCGCCAACCCCATCATCTATGGCTACTTCAACGAGAACTTCCGCCGCGGCTTCCAGGCCGCCTTCCGCGCCCAGCTCTGCCGGCTGCCGCGGGGCAGCCACAAGCAGGCCTACTCCCAGCGGCCCGGCGGGCTCCTCCGCAGGCGGGTTTTCGTGGAGGTGCATCCCAGCGACTCCGGCCTGCCCTCCGAGTCAGGCCCCAGCAGCGGGATCTCCAAGCCCGGCCGCCTCCAGCTGCGGAATGGGCGGGTGGCCCACAGTGGTTTGGCCACCGAGGGGCCTGGCTGCTCCCATCTGCCCCTCACCATGCCGGCCTGGGACATCTGAGGTGGTCTGGCGAGGGCAGGCTCGGCCGGTCACGTGACACCTGGACGATGGCAGCCTGGTGTGGAGTTAGAGGAGGATGCATGGTGCCTGCCTCTCTAAAACAAGGCAGTGGGCAGCAGCTGCTGATGCCTCCACCCTCAGATAGAGGCAGGTTAGGGGACAGCCTGTATGTGGTAGCCCTTCTACATGGTAGACTTGACAAACGTCATCTCATTGGAGCCTCCCAACGCTTTGGAAATAGGTTTTCCTATTTCCCTTCTACAGATGCAAAAACTGAGGCCTGGAGAGAAGTGACTAGCCCAAGGTCTTTCAGCTGAAAAATCTCACAGGATCCTGTGACACTCTACTGCCTATGTAGTTTTTACCTTCTGAGATGGCTCCAAAGGGGCCAGTTAAGGGGTAAATCCTAACCAGGCAGCCGGGAAGAGTCTAACAACAAAGCTTGCCTGTCCTCTGAGGCTTTGTGTCCATGTGGGGGAGTCCCTTTTGTTCTGTTACTGAAGCCACTCCCCTTGTCCCTTTCCTAGGAGGACATGGTGTGCCCCTCCTGCAGGCTCATTATAATGTGTTCAGTTGTCTGCTTTGTTCTAAGAAATGTCCGGGGCTGTTCTCTTCCAGGATGTCACAGTTGAGCAGCTTCAGAAGGCATCCTGGGTGTCTGCTTCAGTTGCATCTAGGTTTTGGGCTCTGGGTCAGAGCCTAGAGAAGGGAGGAGGGGACTCTGTCCCACTTCCACCACCCAGACCCAGGCAAGAGTTTAACAACAGGATGGGCAGCTGCAAGGCCATGTTCACATGGTGTCTGTTGATTTACTTATGGACAAGGAGGAAGGGAAAGCAGAGTACTGGCTTTCTGCCTTTGTAAACATATCTCCCCAGAAATGCGAGACTGAAACCTTCCCCAAGGTTCTCCCTTCCCTTTCTGGGAGGGAGAAGATGGCCAACCTGAGCTATAGCTAGGATGCCCTATGGAAACTTGTGAAAGACACACACTAACTCCCCGCCTCCCAGCATTAAAGACTCATGTATCCCAAAGAGGGTGGGGACCAGATGATCCCTTTTTTGCTCTGGCTTTCACCTAGCACACCTGCATCACCTTAAAAAAATGCAACTTCTCTCTAGGACAGCAGTTCTCAACCTGTGGGTCGCAACCCCTTTGTAACAATGAAAGTACATCACGGCATTAGGAAGTTTGAAAACCACTGCTCTAGGAGATGGAAAGAAATGGGATCATATTGGGTGATCCTTGCACAGCCCCAGTCATCTGCAGTTAACTGGACATTTTCCTTCTCACCTCTATAGAAAACATGTTGCTAAACATTTAGTGAACAAAAAAGCAACAATTCCAGGGCTCTGAGGCTCTGTCTGTTTCCCTGACACACAATGACAGCCCTGTTTACTCTAAATTCCAAGCATAAGAGCAGAAGAAAATTCTTAAGCAGTAGTACAATACATTTTCCAAGCATGTCCCAGGACAGTGTCTCATTTGAGCCATAATAATGAGATGGAAGGAGACATTGTTATTGCCATTCTGCAAAGCAACTCAGTGCTAAGATCACAGGGCCACCGAGGGGCAGGATTTGGATTCGATTTGTCATCTGATCGTTCTTCCCACTCACGCTACATGCTGCCTTTTCAGGGAAGGTGGGCATGGCAGAGGGGAGAGCTGGAAATTCCCCCAATGGTTTTTGGCCTCATGGTGAATGAGAACACTCATAGGACCAGAATCCCCTGTGCCCAAGCTCTTGAGCTGGGAAATCAGAGTCTTTTGTGTTTACTCTTACTTCTGCCTTGAGCTGTTCTGTGTATGTTGTCTATGTGCTGAGCAGGCTGCCAAGATCCACTATGGTCCTGTCCTGGTTCAGACGTATGGGGGTGATGGATGAAGGTCTTAGAGAGGGTATCATCCTGCTTCTCATGGTATTGGTTGGTGCCACCCATTTCTAGTCAGTGTTGTGTCTCGCGTAGATCTGAAGGTTGCCAGCTATTCCAAAACATAGGCTGGAAAAAGGATATCATAAACCCCAAATGCCTATTCCTGTGGCTGGGTAGAAGCTGTCTGAAGACACCATCTGTTTTGTCCTCTGGAGGAAGGACACCTAATTAGCATGGCCTCCTGAAGCACAAAATCATACCCTTTGGGGATGGGGTTAGACAAGGTACTCACCCAAGCCAACCCTTCCATCAAGGCCCCTCTGTTTTATTTCCCCCAAAGATGCCATGCTTTGAAAGGTTGTAACTGCCAAAACCTCCTGCACAGGTCATAATTTGCATATTTTGCTATTATTTTTATTTCATTTATTTATTTCCGTACAGAGTCTCACTTTGTCACCCCTGGTACAGTGCTGTGGTATCATAGCTCACAGCAATCTCAGATTCTTGGGCTCCAGTGATTCTCTTGCCTCGGCCTCCCAAGTAGTTGGGACTACAGCACCTGGCCATTTTTAGAGACAGTGTCTCACTCTTGCTCAGGCTGGTCTTGAACACTTGAACTCAAGCAATCTACCTATGTCAGCCTCCCAGACTCCTAGGATTATAGGCATGAGCCACCAGGCCTCCCAGCTGTCTCTGATTTTGACTACTCTAGGTACCTCATATAAATGGGGATGCAGATAGTATTTATTCTTTTGTGACTAGTACTGTTCACTTAGCATAATGTCTTCAAAGTTCATCCAGGCTGTAGCACGTATCAGAATTTCTTTCCTTAGGACTAGGCTTGGTGGCTCATACCTGTAATTCCAGTGCTTTAAGAGGCCAAGGCAGGAGGATCACTTGAGCCTAAAAATTTGAGACCAGCCTAGGCAACATGGTGAGACTTAATCTCTACATAAAATTTAAAAATTAACTGGGCCTAGAGGTGTCCACCGATAGTCCCAGCTACTCAGGAGGCTGAGGCAAAAACATCACTTAAACTATGATCACCCCACTATACTCTAACCTGGATGACAGGGCAAGCTTCTGTCTCTAAAATTTAAAAAATTATTTCTTTGCTTCCAAAGGCTAAATAATATTCTACTGTATGGATATTCCACATTTTGTTTATTATTCATCCATCAATGGACATGTGGGTTGTTTTGCCTTTTGGCTGCTGTGAATAATATATGGAATTTTTGGATGCTAAAAGTAGTTCCTAAAAATAGTGCCTGGGTGAATTCTGAGGACAGAGGCCCCAAATTAGGAACCCGGAATCTTGTCCAACTTAGCATTTATAGGTGACAAAGCAGAGGCTTGAGGATAGCTGTGATTGTCTCCTCTGCACCCACCCCCAACTGCTCTGATGCTCTCTGCTGGGCTTTACTTCTTGACTAGGGTGGCTAGAAAATTGCATATTCCCCCCACAAGACATTTTTATAATCACAGCTTTATTATCCTTACTGGATTCCTGTGTCCTGTCAACTGGACCCTGATCGGAAACCTTGTGCAGCCAAGGCATTCAAAAGCAAGCAATGCGGACTTCTCCTAACATGCCATCCTCTGCCTACAGGTCTCCTAAGGTGACTGCCCTTTCATAAGCACAAAGTTGGGAGATGAATTAGATGTGTGATAGGGGAAAAGGGCCAGAGGCCTGTTGACACTGAGCACCCCGCCAGAGGGGTTCTTGGAGGGACTCCGTGTCCTGCCATGAGTAGCATGAGCAGTCGTTCTCATCATGGGTCCTGCGCTGATGAAAGGCCTCTTGACTTCACCAAGACCACGCAGCACCTAACAGACCAATGTGAGCTGGAGGTGGGTGCCTGGACTAGACCCCACAAACCACAGTCTGCCCAGCCCTGTGCTGAGGACTTTCTCTTGAGGCCTGGAGGACGCATGAGTTGATCTGGGTTGGAATGGAGGGGGGAGTTGGCCAAGTAGGAAGAGAGTCCCCTATCATTAGTCTACTGTGTATTCATTCAAAAATCAAGGTCAGAGCCAAACCGAGGGTTGGATGGACAAGGCATTGCTATTAAGCTCTGTACCTTGTTGCATCCGTTTCCTCAGCTCACCCCTCAGAAGTGCCACTGAGGAAAGATAGATGAGAATAAGGTGACCCAAATGGGCTGCGTTACAAGCAAACGATGTTGAATTAACAATAGATTCCTTGCCAAATAGCCCAATTATTTATATTCATGGCATTTTATTGTTTTGTTTTTTTCTCTCTGCAAAAGCACTATATAATCATTGTGGAAATTTTATAAAATTTGGATAAACAAAGACAAGAAAATGAAAAGCACTCTAATCCTACCACAAGAGAGAAGTATAGAGTTATTTTCTATGCATAAATATCTATATACAGGGTGGCCATATATATGGCCATCCTATATTTAAAACTTTTGTAACAGCTATTTTGAGGCATAATTTACATTTGATAAAATTCGTCAATTATAAGTGTATAGTTTGTTGAGTCTTAGTAATTGTATAAAATTGTGTAACCAAAAATTCACCAATTGTAAGTGTATAGTTTGTTGAGTCTTAATAATTGTATAAAATTGTGTAACCACCACCATACTGAAGATATTTTCATCATCCTAAAACGGTCCCTGGTGCCAATTTATAGTAAATTCTCTCCTCCTTGCTCTAGGACCTGGATAAATTCCAATCTAATTTCAGAATATCATGTACGTGGAATCAGATAGTATGTAATCTCGAATCTGGCTTCTTTCACTCAGTATGATGTTTTCAGATTCATTCACGTTGTAGCACATATCAACAGTTCATCCCTTTTTATTGCTACATATTATCCCATTATATGGATATATCTCATTTTGTTTATCCACTCATCAGTTGGTAGACATTGGTGGTCATCGGTTTGTGACTACTATGTACTTTCATATACATGTCCTTATATATGTATGTTTTCAGTTCTCTTAGGTAAATATCTAAGAATGAGGTATGTACATATATGGCTCAACTGTATAAGAAACTGTTAAAAGTCTGTTCTTTTTTTTTTTTTTTTTTGAGACAGAGTCTCACTATGTCACCCTTGGTTGAGTGCAATGGCATCACAGCTCACAGCAACTTCCAACTCTTGGGCTTAAGTGATTCTCTTGCTTCAGTCTCCCAAGTAGTTGGGACTATGCGCACCTGCCACAACACCCAGCTATTTTTTGTTGCATTTGCCATTGTTATTTAGCTGTCCCGGGCTGGGTTCAAACCCAGCACCCTCAGTGTATGTGACTGGCGCCCTCACCACTGTGCTATGGGTGACAAGTCAAAAGTCTTTTCTAAAATTGGTGTGCCAGTTTGCATTTCCATCAGCAGTGTATGAGTGTTTCAGTTGTTCCACGTTCTTACCAACACTTAATAGTATCAGTCTTTTTTTTTGCAGTTTTTGGCTGGGGCCAAGTTTGAACCTACCACCTCTGGCATATGGGGCTGGTGCCCTACTCCTTTGAGCCACAGGTGCCACCCCATAGTTTCAGTCTTTTTAAAGTTCCCTGATGACTAGTGATGCTGGGCATCTTTTTGTGTGCTTATTGGCCATTCTTATCTTTTATTGTAAAGTGTCTTAATCTTTTAAAGATAGAGTATCTTTAAAATGATAGAATATCTTTTAAATATTCTAGAGACTTTTGCATGAAAATTTGCCCTAAATCTAAGAGGAATTTATCATGAGGAGATGTTTTTCTAAAACTATCAAGAATGGGTTTGAAAGGCCAGGTCCGGTGGCTCACGCCTGTTATCCTAGCACAGGCTGAGGTGGGTGGATTGCTTGAACTCAGGAGTTCAAGGACAGCCTGAGCCAGAGTGAGCCTCCCCCTTCTCAAAAAATAGCCAGACATTGTGGAGGGTGCCTATAGTCCCTGCTACTTGGGAGGCTGAGGTAAGAGGATCACTTGAGCCCAAGAGTTTGAGGTTGCTGGGAGCTATGATGCCACAGCACTCTATTGAGGGTGACAAAGTGAAATTCTTTCTTAAAAAAAAAAGAAGGCTCGGCGCCTGTGGCTCAATGGGCTAAGGCACCAGCCGCGTACACCTGAGCTGGCGGGTTCGAATCCAGCCCGGCTCGCCAAACAACAATGATGGCTGCAACCAAAAAATGGCCGGGCATTGTGGCGAGTGCCTGTAGTCCCAGCTACTTGGGAGGTGGAGGCAAGAGATTCGCTTGAGCCCAGGAATTGGAGGTTGCTGTGAGCTGTGATGCCATGGTACTCTATCCAGGGTGACAGCTTGAGGCTCTGTCTCAAAAAAAAAAAAAAAGAAAAGAATGGGTTTAAGCAAATAAGAGGATAGAGTGTGATAAAGGTAGGAGAGCTATTTCAATAGGTGGTTAGGTTTGGCCTCTGTGAGGAGGTCACATTTGAATACAGATATGAACAAAGTTAGAGAGGAAGCCATGTGAATAGTTGAGAAAAGAACAAAGACGGAGACAGAGCAACATGAGGTAGGAATGGGATCAATGAAAAAGGAATTAATGTATTCCAAGATGCTATTGAATTTCAATAATTAAATGTCTGGTCTACTCAAAGCATTTATTTAGTACCTGTTAAAACCCAGGCATAATACTAAATGCTTTGTGTCTATTATTTATTTCTCACAATGGACCACATGCTCCATGAGGACAGGACCTTTATCTATTTCACTTACCTTTGTGGGCTCAGATCTAGGATCTTGCCTGGAACAGAGGAGGCAAAAAATGTTGAATGAATAAAGTAATAAAATAAGCATATAGGCTCGGCGCCTGTGGCTCAATGGGCTAAGGCGCCAGCCACGTACACCTGAGCTGGTGGGTTCAAATCCAGCCCCCGGGCCCGCCAAACAACAATGATGGCTGCAACCAAAAAAATGGCCGGGCGTTGTGGCAGGCGCCTGTAGTCCCAGCTACTTGGGAGGCGGAGGCAAGAGACTCGCTTGAGCCCAGGAATTGGAGGTTGCTGTGAGCTGTGATGCCACGGCACTCTACCCAGGGCGATAGCTTGAGGCTCTGGCTCAAAAAAAAAAAAAGAAACACATTTTCTTGTTGATCAGAGTAGAGCCCAGGTTAAAGAGCCAGTGCTTCTCTTTCTGTCCCTAATGCCCTGGGGCAGTGCCACCTGTGGCTATATCTGCACCGTGACTATCCCAGGCCTGCACTCCTGGCCTTGAGCACCAAGCCTCCCTGCGTCTGTTTCCCTGATTCCTGCCTCCATCTGCTCCTGACAGGCCACCTGCCCCTCACCCTCCTCTGCAGTGTGGCAGCCCGTTCCTGTAACGTGTGGTCCTGCTAATGTCACCTTCCTGATTACAATGCTCAGTGGCTCCCGTGCCGTAGCATGTGAACTCCTGGTTCCTCGTCGGCCTCGCATCCTGTCGCCCTCCACTGCCCACCTCAGTCTGGCGAGGCCCATCTCATTGTCATTCTCCAAAGACGCTACGCCCGCTCGTTCCCTGAACACAGGAACTGGCTGTTCCTTCCGGAACGTGCCCCCTCGTCCTCCGTCCGGTAACTCATCCTTCAGGACTTGCTCACGTCATCCTCGGGTAGCCCAGGCAGACATGGGATCGTCTTGTCCCCAGGTTCCACTGGCCTGTGCATCATAGCCAGTGTTACACTGTTTTTTAATAGTCTCATTAGTCTGTACCCTGCTATGTGGCAGTAACTTTGTCCTTCCACCTTGGTATTTCTGCTCTAGCTCAGTTCCTGGACTCATGTCTAGATTATAGAGGACACATCCAGCCATTTCATTCATTACTGCTATTGCCAGCACATGGCATAGGGCCTGGCTTACAGTACGTGTTCAGTTCATATTTGCTGAAAACATGACTAGTGGATGTTTTTGAATGTCACACTGTAATGGTTTAGTCTGGGGATTGTGAACTGAAGGCCCACCAGCATAGTCAAGACTCGGCCACCTCTTGTGAATTTGATAGCTGTAGTACCGTAGTATACCAGTAGCACTCGCCTGTGTAGCGCTATCTCCTAGCATCATGCACGTTAGCCTGTATCACTCATTTGTTACCCACCAGGTCCTGGGACATAAGGTTGGGGGCTGGGAGAAGACAAGCAATGTATTCATTTGGGTTGGCTGCCATAACAAATGGGTGCCCTCCATAGCAGAAATTTATTTTCTTGTAATTGTGGGGGCTGAATGTCCAAGATCAAAATGTTCAGCAGATTGGGTTTCCCTGGAAGCCCTTCTGCTTGGCCTGTAGATGGCCACCTTCCTCCTGTGTCCTCACGCCATCACCCTCTGGTCTGTGTTACCTGTGATCTAACTTCTTCTTCTTTTTTTTGAGACAGAGTTTCACTTTGTTACCCTCTGTAGTGTGCCCTGGTATCACAGCTCTCAGCAACCTCAAACTCCTGGGCTCAAGTGATTCTCTTGCCTCAGCCTCCCGAGTAGCTGGGACTATGGGCACCCGCCACAACACCCACCTATTTTTAGAGACAGGGTCATGCTCTTGGTCAGGTTGGTCGTGAAGTCAAGCAATCCACCCTCCTTGGCTTCCCAGGGTGTTGGGATTATAGGAATGAGCCACTACACTCAGCACTAATTTCTTCTTATAAAAACATTAGTCACATCGGAGCAAGGCCTACCCAATGACCTCATTTGACCATAATTACTTTTTTTTAAGGACCCTATCTCCAAGTCCAGTCACATTCTGAGGTACCAGAAATTAGGACTTCAATTTATTAATTTGGTGGGGGGGCATGATCTGTCCTATAACACTGTGGTCTCAGCTCGACACCTGTGGCTGAAGCAGCTAAGGCGCCAGCCACGTACACCTGAGCTGGTGGTTTCAAATCCAGCCCGGGCCCGCCAAACAACAATGACGGCTGCAACCAAAAAATAGCCGGGCGTTGTGGCAGGTGCCTGTAGTCCTGGCTGCTGGGGAGGTGGAGGCAGGAGAATCGCTTGAGCCCAGAGATGCCACAGCAATCTATCCCGGGTGACAGCTTAAGGCTCTGTCTCAAAAAACAAACAAAAAAACCCCTGTGGTCTCCAACCCTAAGCTGTGGACCAGTACCTGTCTGTGGCCTGTTAGGAACACAGTGGAGGTGAGGCGGGCAGTGAAGCTTCACAAGTATTTACAGCCGTTCCCCATCACTCGCCTCACTACCTGAGCTCCATCTCCTGACAGAGAAGGCAGCGCTAGATTCTTTTTTTTTTTTGAGACAGCTTCAAGCTGTCACCTTGGGTAGAGTGCTGTGTCATCACAGCTCACAGCCACCTCCAACCCCGGGGCTTAGGCGATTCTCTTGCCTCAGCCTCCCAAGTAGCTGGGACTACAGGCGCCTGACATAACGCTCGGCTACTTTTTGGTTGTAGTTGTCGTTGTTTGGTGGGCCCGGGCTGGATTCGAACCTGCTAGCTCTGGTGTTTGTGGCTGGCGCCTTAGCCACCTGAGCTGCAGTTACTGAGCCAGCATTAGATTCTTGTAGGAGCAGTAACCCTCCTGTAAACTGTGTGCACGAGGGGTCTGGGTTGCACGCTCCTTATGAGACTAATGCCTGATGATCTGAGGTGGAGATGTAATACCCTTGAACCCTGTAATACCTGAAACCATCGCTGACTCCTTCCACCCCTTATCCCTGCAAAAGTTGTCTTCCAGGAAACCTGTCCCTGGTGCCAAGGCGGTTTGGGACTGCTGCTATACCAGGAAAGATAGGAAGTCTCCAGTATGGACAGCTCTTCTTTGCATTGACTCCTGTTTCGTAACATGCCCATACGAGGGTCCCCAGGAACTCTCAGAGTGCATTCTGCTCACTGAGGCCGAGTCTGGGTAACTGTGCTGTGCACCTGCTCAGACACCCGGTCTCCAGTCTGCTCACTTTGATCTTGGGGCCATATTCATGTTTCTTACACAACTGACATGCAGTGGAAATGCCAGGTAGAACTTAGGTGCTTTTCGGTTTGGAAATATATACCCTTTTATTCTATTCGTTCCAAAAACTGGTGTGTAGTTTGCAAACAGGTTCTGTGGACAGCAGAGGTAAAAGCTGTGCAGTGACATGGCACCACCTCCATTTGCTATAAGCAAACAGCCAGGTCCTTTATTACCCTTGAAACGGGCACAGATACTTGGGACACAGGTTGAACTCAAAAGCAAGTCAAACGCCAAGTTTCTGTGGGTCAAAGTTCCTTCCAGCACTGTATGTTAATCAGAAGCTCAGCCTTGGTTAATCTGGCCATGGCATTGGGAAGAACATTGGGACAAATGATTACTAAATTGGATGGCAGGAGTTAGCGTAAGTCAGTATTTTCTTATCCAACAGAAAGGTTGTGGTCTTTATTGGAGTGGTGGGAGTGAGACACTTGACCCAGCTTTATTTATTGTTGATGAAGTAAGAATATAATACCTGCTCTATAGAACCTAGCTTACAAAAAGCATTTACTTAAATATGAAGCTGAATAGTTACTGATGTATAGGCAGAAAAAAACATCTGTAAAGGGCTCCCAGAGGTAAAGGGACATTGAAAACACCAGTAATTCAGGCTGGGCACAGTGGCTCACACCTGTAATCCCAGCACTCTGGGAGGCCGAGGTGGGCTGATTGTCTGAGCTCAGGAGTTCGAGAACCGTCGGAGCCAGAGTGAGACCCTGTCTCTTACAAAATGCTGGATATTGTGGCGGGTGCCTAGAGTCCCAGCTACTCTGGAGGCTGAGGCATGAGAATTGCTTGAGCCCAAGAGTGTGAGGTTGCTGTGAGCTATGATGTAATGGCACTCTACCGAGGTGAGACTCTGTCTCAAAAACGTGAAAAATAGGGGTGCCCACTACTTAGTGGTTAGAGCACCAGCTCCATGTAGCAGGGATGTCAGGTTTGAACCCAGCCTGGGCCTGCTAAACTAAAATAAAGAAAATAAAAAAACAGCCGGACGTTGTGGTGGGCACCTGTAGTCCCAGTTACTTAGGAGGCTGAGGCAAGAGGATCACTTGAATTCAAGAGTATGAGGTTGCTGTGAGCTAAGATGTCATGGCACTCTACCATGAGTGATCAAATGAGACTCTGTCTCTAAATAAATAAATAAATAGAACACCAACACTTCACAATGCTTTAAATGATTTTTAGTGTGGTGATTTCCCTAAAAAACCACAATGTAAGGTAAGAATTTTAAATGCATATACTAATCATAGCTGCCCATCACTGAGCAATTTCTCTGGGCCAGGCCCCAAGGACTTAATATATCTGTTGGCACAGTAGCTCTGACAGTTGGGTAACGTCAGGCCCACATTCGAGGAGAACTCAGAGGCTCACAAAGGTTGAGTAAACTGCCAGGGGTCAGCCCCTTAGCGAGCTGCAGTACTGACTTTGGAGCGACCTGCTCAGACGTGTGAGTTTCTGCTTCCTGCTACTCCCCTCTCTATACGGTTTTCTCCTTCTCTCCTTTGTTAGAGTAAGGTGTTTTTTTTCTTTGAATGTCCCTTCACTAACATGAAACCGATAGCCTTGGCTCCGCGCCCATAGTACAGTAGCTACGGCGCTGGCCACATGCACCGAGGGTGGCGGGTTCAATCCCGGCCCAGGCCAGCTAAATAACAATGACAACTGCAACAAGAAAATAGCTGGGCATTGTGGCGGGCGCCTGTAGTTCCCGCTACTTGGGAGGCTGAGACAAGAGAATCACTTAAGCCCAAGAGTTTGAGGTTGCTGTGAGCTGTGACACCACGGCACTCTACCGAGAGCGACATAATGAGACTGTCTAATAGAAAAAGAATGAATGGCCTTGAAGAGCTGGCAGAAGGATGTGACCTATTTCCCCCCTATACATGGGGGCCAGTGGAAATTTTCTATAGTGCCTGGTCTCATGCCTTCCCTTGGAATTCCTGCATACAGGGAGCGGTATGATAATAGCAAATTATCCTATTTCCTCTTCTTTCCCCTTTCTCCTCCATTGCATTTAGTGGTCACTAACTGCAGACTCCTTGTCATCTATCTTTGGGTCCATAGTGCCACCTTCTCCGTTTCACAGTTCATGTGGCCAAGACATCAGAGTGGCCCCTGACACCAGAGCACCCAGCAGGGACTGACAATTCCCTGGCACCCTGAGGAGGTTCGGTAAGTCAGCATTAGCCTCAGCACGGCTCAGATGAGCAGAATCCCGGGCTGGGGAAAGTAGGTGAACATGGCATTGTGACATCCAATGCTAATCCCTCTTTTTCTTTTTACAAACACGTATTGTTTGTGTGTTTGCTTAATTTACTAGGCCAGAGTGCCCTGTGTATTTGTAAGCACGAATGTCCCCAAGGACTCCCACGGTCAAAGAGAACTACAGAGCTGTATTTGAAGGATTTTGCTTGAATTCTTTTAAGACTGATTTTCATAGTAATAGCTGGTGATCTGTATAAATCAGGCCACGTGCCCTGGGTGACCAAGGTCTTATCTGTGGCTTTAACTCTGAAGATGCTACTTTCCCACACATTTAAGTTCTTCCCATAGTGTCACCTGTTCACTGCATGTCGCCGACTCCAGAGTGCCTCTCTTCCCGCACCCACCCCCACCCCACACGTAATTTAACGTGTCCGAAATTATGGAGACTTAGTCTCGATGAAAAACTTTCGGTCATCCCCAAACGACCAGCATTTCAATGTTCCCTCTCCCTGAATTTTCACAGTGCTTTCTTTCTTTTCTTAAAGGGTTGAATTTTTAATGGGAATGAATAATAAATAGCAAATTAATAAGAACTCTTACTAACATAATAAAGAATTTAGATTTCTAAATTTTTTGTGATAGTTTTGAGATTAGGAGACGGAGGACCTCCTAAGCTGGCGACCTCCTAAGTTGGCCGGCAGAACAGCCCTTATGAGCTAATGGATGGGACAGACCCCCCGCCCAGGGGACCCAGAATCACGCTCTCTGTCCAAGGTTCCCTTGCAGCAGCATGCTGTTAGGAGTTTGCAACTAAAATGCCCCACGCTGCATCCCAGAAGGCTTCTTCGTTGTCCTCTGTTCGTCTGTGAATGTGTCCAGGTCCACATCTGTCTTAAATGTGTGGGAAATAGCATCTTCAGAGTTAAAACCACAGCATGGGCATGGGCCCCCAGGGCACATGGGCCTGATTTATACAGACTTTAAGATTTGCCAAATGTCCGTGTTACGGGGCCATACAGGGACTAATCTTACAATCCACAGAGATACAGGCAAATCAGTTAACATTGTCTGTGCACCTGCCATGTGCCAGGCACTGTGCTGGCTGCTAGATGTTACTAATTAAGAGGCAACCACAGGGCAACGCTAATTGTCAAAGAAGACATTAAATAATTAAGAGTAATGAGTGGGCTGATGAAGAATTGTGAGGCGTTAAGGGAGTTTAAAATAAGAGGACCCAGTGTAATCTGGGGTTGAGGGATGATCTTCCGGGGAAGGTTTCCTGGAGTTTAAGTCTTGTTTTAACTGAGCCCTGAAGGACAAGGAATGGTCACTAGGCAGAACGGGATTGGGGATAGACGGTAGTGACCGTGCCAGACAGCCTGTGTGATGGTCCCAACTCTGGAGAGGGAAGGACAGGTTCAAGGAGCAGCATGAGCCCAGTGGGGGGAATGGGGAGGGAGAGTAATTTTAGATGAATAGGTGTGTCTTGTAAAATGAGGACTTAGCCAAACTTGTGAAAACCTTAAAGAGATCGATTTCAGACTGATGACCAGATGTTCTTGTGGTTTGGACAAAAATCCTACCTCGTCTATCAGCCTTATTTCCTGGAGCAGAATCCCAAGTGCTTTTCCCCAAATCTATGTTCTTATTTCCCCTCGCTTAGTGGTCATCCACTTCTAATGAGAGGTTGTTTTCACAAGCAAATGTGCCTACTTTTCTTTTCTCTGCTTTCTTTGATAGCAATAGAGAAAGGCACTCATTGGCATAGTTGGTCTATGAATATGATTCCCCCACCCACAGGCGAGATTCAGCGAAAAATAGATGCTTTGAACAGAATGAACCGGGCTACTTTTGGAGCAGTGTGGGAGTCTCAGATTTCAAACCTTAGTGCTCTGTGTTGACATTTTCTATGGCAGATCCTGCTGATCTGGGGCACTTTGGCCGGTATCTGACTTGACAGGTACAGAAACTGACACGCTTCCCCTCCTGCACGCACCACACCCAGAGCCCTGAGCCCACTGCATCTCTCTTCTCTCAGGCTTGCTGATTTCTTAGTCCTGAGTAAATTTGGTGCAGTCATTTTCTGAGAAGTCTGTTGAGTGCAGGGGCTGACCAGAGCTAGACAGATATTTTTAATAGACATATCATTTTTTTTTCTTTTTTGGAAACTTTGACCTCAGTCTGAGATGAGACTGGTCAGTTTTCACCATACAGAAGGACAGAGAATCACTGGCCATGAATGATATGAAGAAATTTGGACTCGTTGGCCATTCCATTTCTTTCTTTATTTTATTATTATTGTTTTTTGAGATAGAGTCTCACTTTCTCACCTTTGGTAGAGTGTTGTGGTGTCACAGCTCACAGCAACCTCAAACTCCTAGGCTCAAGTGATTATTTTGCCTCAGCCTCTTGAATAGCTGGGACTACAGGTGCCACACCCCCTGGCTATTTTTATTTTATTTTATCTTATTTTTTGAGACAGAGTCGCACTATGTTGCCCTGGTGGAGTGCCATGGTGTCGCAACTCACAGCAAACTCAATTGCTTAACCTTGGGCTTAAGCGATTCTCTTGCCTCCCAAGTAGCTGGGACTACAGGCACCTGCCCAGCTATTTTTTGGGTGCAGTTATCATTGTTGCTTGGCAGGCCCAGGCTGGATTTGAACCCACTGCTCTGGTGTATGTGGCTGGCGCCCAAGCCACTGAGCTACAGGCACTGAGCCTCACCTGGCTATTTTTAGAAACGAGTTCTATCTCCAGCTTAGGCTGGTCTTGATCCTGTGAGCTCAGGCAATCCACCCGCTTCTACTTCCCAGACTGCTGAGATTACATACATGAGCCTGGACATTAACTTTTTAAAAGGAACGTCCAGGCCGAGTGCAGTGGCTCACGCCTGTAATCCTAGCACTTGGGAGGCCTAGGAGGGTGGATTACTTGAGCTCACAAGTTCAGTACCAGCCTGAGCAAGACCAAGACCCCTGTCTCTACTAAAATAGAAAAACTGAGGCAAGAGGATAGCTTAAGCCCAAGAGTTGGAAGTTGCTGTGAGCTATGATGCCACAGCACTCTACCCAGGATGACAGCGTGACACTCTCTTAAAAAAAAAAAGTTGGCTTAGCATCTGTGGCTTAAATGGCTAAGGTGCCAGCCTGAGCTGGCGGGTTCAAATTCAGCCCAGCCAAACAACAATGATGGCTGCAATCAAAATATAGCTGGGCGTTGTGGGGGCACCTGTGGTCCTAGCTACTTGGGAGGCAGAGGCAAGAGAATCGCTTGAGCCCAGGAATTTGAAGGTTGCTGTGAGCTGTGATGCCACGGCACTCTGTCCAGGGTGACAGCTTGAGGCTCTGTCTCAAAAAAAAAAAAAGTTAATGTCCAGGTTAGCAGCTAATTTTTCTCCGGCCACAGGAAATATGTGTTCCTCTGTCAACCTGTGGACATCAGGAGGCTGATCGTGGAGATCCCTAGGAAAGGCCTACGGGAAAAAGTCACAGAATTCCTGATGGGGACTTTGAATAAAACTATAAGACATTTTCAAGTCCTGACTTTCCTAATCATAGTCTAAATTTTCATTCCAAGTAAGTTAATGAATTTGGAGGTGGGTATTGTATAACCTACAAGTTGAAAATGCAAGTTGCATTTGCAAAGGAGGAAAAGGTGGGTTGGTAAAGAATTGTTTCTTTGGTAAGTGGTTCTTTGCGTTTCTGAATTGTAGCTCAGAGCCATCGCAGATCTCTTAGAAATAAATTTCCCTGAAACCTCTCTATATCACTAGAAGAGACATCTTTTGGAAAATGAAATTCCCATCATTTTGTTCCAAAAAGGCAGATTCTAACCCAAACAGGACTTAAGCTAATCTCTTTAGAGTTGTACAACTCATATAGTGCATATGAAGGAAATCTACAAAAGAACAAATACACTACACAAGTCAAACAACTGAGTTGAAACAGACTTTCAGCTACTAAGAAGGATCTGTCACCAAGTGACTTCAGGCTGCTCAAGGCAATCCCAGGAGGCAGGTTCTAAAAGTGAGTTTTCTGCCTCTTCACTTAAAAGCAGAAGAGCTGTTTACCCATCACACATTACTTGTTACTGTTTCTTTTGTACAACATGTCTCATTACTGCAAAGAGGGGAGACAATGGCTTGTAATTTAGTTAGACTCAGATTAATAAACCTACCTAAGCCTGTCATTTAAAAGATACTGAAGCAAGTTCATGAGGGATGCAAAGATATTTGAGACATTATCCTGCCCCCCCGGCAGAGTTTAAGAATAAGAGTTTAATTAATAATTAGTTAATAGGAAATGCTAACAATAAAACAAGAATGAATTAGTCAAGGAATATCATAACTCAAAATATATAAAGATATTTTTAAAAAATGTAATACAAGTTAATGGTTCCCCATTCCAGATTTACCGGAGAGTAAATTCATTACTCTGTTGACTGGACCTCTGTCTTTCCTTTTCTGTCATCTAATCTTTGAACCATTTCAGTTATCAGTGTTAATTCAGGTCTGGGGCCTCCCAGTATTAAGAATTTACCCAATTTATTGGGTAAGGTGGTTCACGCCTGTAGTCCTAGCACTCTTGTGAGGCTGCGGCCAGTGGATCGCCTAAGCTCCAGAATTAAAGACCATCCTGAGCAAGAGTAAGACCCCGTCTCTACTGAAAATAGAAAAATTAGCTCAAGAGTTGGAGGTTTCTGTGAGCTGTGATGCTATGGCACTGTACCACTCTACCCAAGGCAACAGAGTGAGACTCTGTCTCAAAAAAAAAAGAAAAAGAGGCTCAGCACTCTTAGCTCAGTGAGTAGGGCGCCAGCCACATACACCAAAGCTGGTGGGTTCGAGCCTGGCCTGAACCTGCTAAAACAACAATGACAACTGCAACCAGAAAAAATAGCCAGGTGTTGTGGCAGGCACCTGTAATCCCAGCTACTTGGGAGGCTGAGGCAAAAGAATTGCTTAAGCCCAAGAGTTTGAGGTTGCTGTGACCTGTGACACCACAGCACTATACTGAGGGTGACATAGTAAGACTTTGTCTCAAAAAAAAAAAAAAAAGAATTTACGGAAAAGTAACCTTGTAGACCTTTGCAGACAGTTTATGCATATAAATCTGATTACTATGATGATTAAAAAAAAAAAAAAAAAAGGGAAGAACTTCCTAAGACTTAAGTGTTGGAGTAGTTGGGCCCAACTCATACTTAGCCCTTTGTAGGTATGGTTAATTGGTGATTTCATCAAAAGACATTCCTGTAATAACTAAGATGGTGCTGATGTCTCTTTTCTGGACTAATAGATTTAATATTTATAAGCTATTATAATAATATTTATTTTTATTTATTATAAATAAAATAGTTTTTATTTGCAAAAAACTGTTTTTTGTATGGTAAAAGAACAGAGAGTTAAACTTGATGACTTACCCTTTTAAAAAATTGTTTTATTCATGTGAGCAAGAGCTTCACAGATCTAATGGTTCCTTTGGCCACCTGCTCTGATGACTTTTCAAAACTGAAAAGGGAAAGAGGTGGGTGTGATAATCTGGCAGGCAAGCAGATATTTGCCTACAAAAGGAGGTCTGTCTTCCTAAAAGGAAGAAGTTTGTTCTTACCATGGAAAAGGAAAAAGAAAGCTGTGGGCATAACAAAATGTATGTATCTTTTGGCAGAATAACAGTCAATGATGGCTTTATGCTTTGTGGGAGGCTATTTAATGCTCTGAAAAGCAAGGCGCATACTCCAGAGTTATTAGGCAGAAATCTGTGGCTAATGTCAACATCGAACCTTTAGGCAAATTTCATGGGTGAGACTCAAATGTCAGCCCTGAAGTTTCCGAGAACACGATTTTCAGATCAATCATTAGACATGCGTCCACCTTATGAGATGGGGCCTCATCTGAGACCGTGTGTTGGTTAAAACAGGTCACCCCCAGGTGTGTCCTCAGTTGTGGCACCAAGAGCAGAGAAATAGAATGAGTGAATCTCCAGCCTTGTTCACTGGTGTCTGTGCTGGTATTGGCTGCCAAGAAATAACAGTAGCAGAACAACCATATTGCTTTCATATTCTGTGTGCAAAATAAATGAGGTTCCTTTGAAACTAAGAACAAGATGAGCAAAATATAAGGAATGCCCCAAGCAAAATGCAAGTTGCATTTGCAAAAAAGGAAGAAAAGACTGAAGTGGTGTGAAGAGAAACAAGAGCAAGGCCTTTCGATGGAGGCCTTGTTTAGGACCGTTCGATTTTTGTTTATCTCTGTACCTGAATGATCCAAGTGATTCTTAAATCACAAAATACTGGAGTTAGGAGGAACTCTAGAGGTGATGATGAAAATAACAAGGATCATTAACATGTGTGGAGTGTTTACTGTTTAGCAGCCAGGCGCAAGAGAATTCTTTCTTTTCTTGTGTAGACTCTTGATTTCCAGCATAATCCTATAAAGAAGGTATCAGAATTCCTATTTTGCAAATAAGGATGCTGGGGTTTAAAAGAGAATCTGGAACTTACACAAGGTCACGCCTAGTCGTGCTGAAGCCACAGCTTGCCCTTTTAAAATATTAGCTCCTTGGGGGAGCGAAGGATCCTTAGGAAAGGTCCCATCCATTGATGATCCAGCCTGGTCCTCAGGAGTGTTCTAACTTACAGTTCAGTAAATATGACCAAAGGATGTGTTGAAAATGACAGACCCTACACTCTGAAATAGAAACTATATGCATTTTAATATGCAATTATAAATATATTGGCAGGTACTATTTGGCCTTAGGTTCCCCCATCACTAAGGAACTTGGTAATGGCACAGTATGGATCCTACCCTGCACCTCTGACCCTTGAACTGTTTTCAGCTCTGAGGAATCTTCTATTGCTTATTTTTTGTTGTTGTTGTTTTAAAACACAGTCTCACTCTGTTTCCCTGGTTAGAGTGCCCTAGAATGCTGTGGTGTCACAGCTCACAGCAGCCTGGAACTCCTGGGCTCAAGTGATCCTCTTGCCTCAGCCTCCCAAATAGCTGGGACCACAGGCACCTGTCACAATGCTCAGCTAGTTTTTCTCTTTTTAGTAGCGACAGGGTCTTGCTCTTGCTCATGCTGGTCTTGAATGCCTGATCTCAAGGGATCCTCCCGCCTTGGCCTCCCAGGGTGCTAGGATTATAGGTGTGAGCTCCCGGCCTATCCTTCACTTTCAATCATTTTGTGAACCTTAAAAAAATGCCAATGTAGGCTCAGTGCCTGTGGCTCAATGGGCTAAGGTGCCAGCCATGTATAACTGAGCTGGCGGGTTCGAATCCAGCCCAGGCCGCCAAACAATGACGGCTGCAACCAAAAAATGGCCGGGCATTGTGGCGGGCGCCTGTAGTCCCAGCTACTTGGGAAGCGGAGGCAGGAGACTCGCTTGAACCCAGGAATTGGAGGTTGCTGTGAGCTGTGATGCCACAGCACTCTATCCAGGGTGGCAGCTTGAGGCTCTGTCTCAAAAAAATAAAAATAAAATAAAATGGCTCGGTGCCTGTGGCTCAACGAGCTAAGGCGCCAGCCACGTACACCTGAGCTGGCGGGTTCGAATCCAGCCCCCGGACCCGCCAAGCAACAATGATGGCTGCAACCAAAAAATGGCCGGGCGTTGTGGCAGACGCCTGTAGTCCCAGCTACTTGGGAGGCAGAAGCAAGAGACTCGCTTGAGCCCAGGAATTGGAGGTTGCTGTGAGCTGTGATGCAACGGCACTCTATCCAGGGTGATAGCTTGAGGCTCTGTCTCAAAAAAATAAAATAAAATAAAATACATACAGATATATACTTGTACACATTTTAGTTCCATTTTAGGTCTGGGGGGGAAATGTCTCAAAACAATCTCACTTGGGGGCGGTGCCTGTGGCTCAGTGGGTAGGGCACCCGACCCATATACCAAGCGTGGCAGGTTTGAACCTGACCCTGGCCAAACTGTAACAAAAAATAGCTGGGCATTGTGGTGGGCACCTGTAGTCCCAGCTACTCGGGAGGCTGAGGCAAGAGAATCGCCTAAGCCCAGGAGTTGGAGGTTGCTGTGAGCTGTGATGTCACAGCACTCTTCTGAGGGCAATAAAATGAGACTCTTATCTCTTAAAAAAAAAAACAAAAACAAAACTCACTTGGCTTTTAATTAGACACCAGTGAGAAAAGGTTAAGAAGTTGATGTAGAGTAGTGTCTAGCCAGGCCTAGAACTCAGGTCTTTCGATGCCAATGATCTTTCCTGTTCACCCCACTGCCTCATTTAAAATTTTTCTTTCATGGTGTTTCCTCTTCATTCACACTACCACCTTCCTAGTCCACATCATAATTTTATTTCTAAATTATTGCAATACGGCTCAGCACCTGTAGCTCAGTGGTTAGGGCACCGGCCACATACACCGAGGCTGGCAGGTTCTAACTCTGTCCAGGCCTGCTGGACAACAATGACAATTGCAACAAAAGGATAGCCGGGTGTTGTGGTGAGCACTTGTAGTCCCAGCTACTTGGGAGGCTGAGGCAAGAGAATCACTTAAGCCCAAGAGTTTGAGGTTGCTATGAGCTGTGACACCATGGCACTCTACTGGGGGAGACATAGTGAGACTGTCTCAAAAACAAATAAATAGCACTGAAGTAGGAAAAAAACTGGAGGAAAGCACATCAAAATGTCAACAGTGGGCCGGGCACGGTGGCTGACCCCTGTAATACTAACACTCTAGGAGGCTGAGGCAGGTGGATAAGTTGAACTCAGGAGCTCAAGATTAGCCTGAGCAAGAGTGAGACCCCCATCTCTACTAAAAATAGAATAACTAGGCGGGCATTGTCGTTGGTGCCTGTAGTCCCAGCTACTCAGAAAGCTGAGGCAAGAGGATCACCTGAGCCCAAGAGGTTGAGGTTGCTGTGAGCTACAGTGATGCCATGATACTTTACCCAGAGGACACAGTGAAACTGACTCAAAAAACAAAAACAAAATGTCAACAGTGATTGAACTTGAATAGTACATGTGTGACTTTAAATTGTTTTGATTTATTTTCTATTGATTGTAGAGACAGGGTCTGGCTATGTTACTCAGGCTATTTTCAGACTCCTGGCCTCAAGGAAATCTCCTGTGTGGGCCTCCCAAAGTGGTGGGGTGGCTTGAGCCACCACACCCAGCTTGAATTCTTTTCATCTCTGTTTCTTGTGGTATATACATTTTGTAGAGAAACAAGTATTGCTTTCCTGAGGGAAAACCAAAGGCCAGGACTGGGGTAACCTTTCTCCTGGTCTCTGAGTATATGTCCATCATACAACCTGTCGAGGCTAGGAGAGTGCCCTCCTGAAACGTTTTCTTCAGTCATTCCCCTGCTCAACCCCCAGCCCTGGTCTGTGCACTTTCCTCCCAGCCCACCCAGCACATTCCCCCCTTCTTGGGTGGCCAGCGTCCTGCTGTGCTAGGAGCTGGGAGAGCCATTTAGCTTCTTTGTTCTTCCCCACGGAGAACCCCTTTCCAAGCTCAGCTCGAGTACTTCCTCCTTCAGCTCACCTTTGTCACCTTTGATCCGGAACAGGAAAGATTTCTCTCTACATGCCAAATCCAGGCAGTAGAAAATGTCTGGGTGGAAAATCTTGAGCCAGCCGCTCTGTTCACAGGGTGAGAGTTCTGTGATCAACGGTAGTTTCTACTGTCGGCACAAGAAGGGGAAACGACAGCAGGCATAGGCCATTCTCCATCTGGATCTGTGACCACCCTTTTAGAACTGCCATGTCCGATATGGTAGCTACTGGACACGTGTGGCCATTTACATTTAGATTAGTTAAAATTAAATACGGTTTGACTTAGCGATGTTTTCAACTTGCTGCTGGATTTATCAGGTTATTTTATTTACCTTTATTTATTTTATTTTATTTTATTTTTGAGACAGAGCCTCAAGCTGTCACCCTGGATAGAGTGCCGTGGCATCACAGCTCACAGCAACCTCCAATTCCTGGGTTCAAGCGAGTCTCCTGCCTCCGCCTCCCAAGTAGCTGGGCCTACAGGTGCCCGCCACAACTACCGAGGGTGATAAAGTGAGACTGTCTATAAAATAAAAAAAAATAAAAATAAATAGCTGGGCATTATGCCGGTACCTGTAGTCCTAGCTACTGGGACACTGAGACAGGAAGATTACTTGAACTAGCAGGTTGCTCTGAGCTAGGCTGAGGCCATAGCACTCTGTCTCAAAAAAAAAAACAAGGACTGGGCTTAGTAGCTCACGCCTTAAATCCTAGCACTCTGGGAGGCTGAGGCAGGCCGATTGCTTGAGCTCAGGAGTTCAAGATCAGCCTGAGCAAGTGTGAGACCCCGTCTCTAAAAATAGCCAGGCGTTGTGGTGGGCGCCTGTAGCCCCAGCTACTTGGGCTACTTGGGAAGCTGAGGCAAGAGGACCTCTTGAGCCCAAGAGTTTGAGGTTGCCGTGAGGTATGACATCATGGCACTCTACAAGGGGGACTGAGACTGTGTCTTAAAAAACAATGATTTTCTGCAAAAGTAACCTTGTAGTCCTTTGAAGTTTATGAAAGAAAGAAAGAAAAAGGAAAAGATGTAACAGAAACCAATAGACTGCAAAGCATATAATATCAGCCACATGGCTCCTGGCAGAAAATGTTTGCCACCTCCTGTACTAAGTGACCTTCGTGGACAGACCCAACCAACCGCTTTTTAAGGCAATTCGTTTTCTGAAGAGTTCCAAGGGCTCATGACTCAGACACTGGGCTACAACTCCGGTGCCCGTGCTTAGAGAACCCTGTGGGTGGACAGGGGCAGCCACACTGGTGGGAGGAGGCTGGGGCCGCTGGGCTGCATCACCTTTGCACCCGACACGGACTCGGAGCAGGCAGGGCCCTGTGTTCAGCAGGTGGAGAGCCAGTCCTTGGATCCGGAGTCTGCGTGTTCTGGACGTGGCTTTAGGAATCTGATGAGTCACAGTTCCTGGCTGTGTCCTCTTTGCCAGGAATTAATTCTCAAGGCCCCGTGAAGGGGAGAACTGTGAGAGTCCCTGGTCCTAAGGGCTAAGGCCCATGTTACATTTCAGTTTGTCCTGTTTTTCTTTTTGTTCTAGCTGCTTCTCCTGGTGGCACTTGACGGATCTAGATTGTGTGGGCAGATAAAGGGCCTGAGCTGGGGAGGCAGCACCCAATCAGGGCCAGGGTTGGGCGGGCCAGCATCTAAACACAGATAGCAGCGGGGAGGCTGGCTGCAAAGTTGCAAGTTTCTCTCAAAGGCTCTTCTTTCTGCCGCCCACTGACCAGGCATTCAGGGCCTCTGGACTCCCCAAATCCTCTTTCTCCCTTTCTCTAGGTTTTCGCCAAGTCTTAGCTACTCAAATGCACCGCTTCTTAACTACCTAACACGCTAGTTTTGGCAGCTGCCCCTCCCTTATTTATCCTTTTTTCTTCTCTCTGGGTCCCATTCTTTCCTCCAGGCTATTTTCAAAGTTCTGTTGTCTTTGGCTGTTGTATACACAACTGCCCTTAGCATAATCCAGTGTGCCTCACCTCTAAGAAAAATCTAAATTGACAAAACAAAAAATATTTGAAAGGCAAATCTTCCCTTTGTTTAAAAAAAACAAACTTTCCCATATAAAAGACCAGTATTTCTCCCTTATGTTTATTATTACGCTGTACGGTCCATCATGGCAGCTGGTATTTGGGGGAGGGCCCCTAGCTGGTGGCAAGCAGATTCATTCTTGTATTTGCACCTCATATGGCACAGTGGAGTGCACATCCTTGCCCCCATGCTGGCTCCTAAAAATATTTACTTTCCCTACCATCAAGCCTCAGCTCATTATCCTGTCACCTGGGTCACGATCCATGCAAGAAACAGGACCTTGGCTTACTTGTAGCGATGGTGGCTTGCTTCAGTTGGTAGGTAGGGATGCATTTGGAGAAATTCACAAGTTATTCTCAAGGATGATGGTAGCCCAGCGCTGGCTCCCAGGGCCTTTTAATTAATAATAGTAACGAGCAGGGGCTGTGCACTCTTGCTCCATGCTGGAATTCTCAGCTGTCGTCACGCCCAGGAAAGCGTCCGGGTTCCAAATGGAGATGGCAGTTCTGGGTAGAATTCTCTGAACACGGCACTTAATGCAGAACACACAGGTACGAGACAGAAAGAGAGAGAAAATGACTAATAGAAATTGATGTACTAAAATTCGAGATGCAAATGTACAGAGAAGCCAACCGCCTGTGGGAATCCCCTGTGTTTAGAGTTCTGGACAAGCCTAGCACTTCCAATCTAGGCTTCCACCCGTTTGGAAGTACTAGGTGGAGCTAGTCACGCCTTCCACCAATAATTGGTGTCACTTGACCTTGGGTTTCTGTTTCCTCATTTAATGAGAAGATAGGGATCGTATTGGTGCCATAGGATTTTGGAGAAGATCGTATGTGTTTAGAATTAAGCCCTGTGTATGGCACGCAGCAGGTTCGGAGCGAATGTATTAGTGTTTCAGCACTTGTGTAGGGTATGGGCCAGTGCAGTGTTTCTCAAATTTTTTGAACTCTGGACATTTTAACATGCTGATAAGACATTCAGATAAGCAGTAAATAATTTCTTAGTGTATGAGTGTCCCAAAATTGTATAGAATATACTTACACTAAAGAATTATTCAGGGGGGTTGGGAGGGGGGGAAAAAAAAAGAATTATTCAGGGTGGCACCTATAGGTCAAGTGGCTAAGGCACCAGCCACTTACACCAGAGCTGGTGGGTTAGAATCTGACCCAAGCCTGCCAAACAATGACAAATACAACCAAAAAATATCCGCGCCTGCAGTCCTAGCTACTCAGGAGGCTGAGCCAGGAGAATCGCTTAAGCCCAGGAGGAGGTTGTTGTGAGCTGTGACCCCACAGCTTGAGGCTCTATCAAAAAAAAAAAAAAAATTCTTTTTTTTCAGAATCCGAAAGTTGTCTCTCTCTCTTTTTTTTTTTTAAAGACAGAGTCTCCACTTGGTGCCTATAGCTCAGTGGCTAGGACACCAGCCACTGAGGGTTCACCACAGCTGGGGGATCAAATCCAGCCCAGGCCTGCCAGACACAATGACAACTACAACCAAAAAATAGCTGGGCATTGTGGCAAGCACCTGTGGTCCCAGCTGCTTGGGAGGCTGAGGAAGAGAATTGCTTAAGCCTAAGTGTTTGAGGTTGCTGTGAGCTGTGATGCCTTGGCACTCTACCCTGGGGTAGCTTGAGACTTTGTTTCAAAAAAAAAATTTTTTTTGTGTGTGTCCTGTTGCATTACAAATCTATTGATCTGTCCTGAACTTTGGATAAATCTCTTAGCAGTGCATGATTCTGTAACAAGCATTGATCCTTTGGAAAATATTGGTTCATTGAGTTGTGAAGATCTTCCAAATGTTGATACCTTTCCATGTATATATAATATTAAAAAATCTCATTTGTTCATATCACAACTGGTCTCATTAGCAAAACCTTTCTTTATTGATAAGCAGGCAAGCTCATGGTGGTAAACACAACTTCCCCTACATTTTAACTTTTGAAAGTTTCGATTTTGTCATTGAAAACAAATACTATCAGTTGTGTTCTTTGATGTGACCGGCTCGTTCATTTTCTAGAAAACGTCTGCCAAATATTCAAGTCTGAATAACCCTAGTTTGTTTTTTCAAGTACATTGAAATGGCATTTCAGGACAAAAGCAGCTAGGTTAGCCTATGACTCAGTCACACAAGTGATTTTTCTTGAGACAATGATCATAATTGTTAAGTTGTTATTCAGTAGAAGTACTTTATCCTATTTCCCACTTCATCATACAGAATATTAAAATAAATACTTAAGAGTTGATTTAATAAAAGTAATATTTTACTACTTTATCAAATACATTCTTTTTTTTTTTTTTGAGACAGAGTCTCACTCTGTTGCCCTGGGTAGATTGCTGTGGCAATGTCATAGCTCACAGCCACCTCAAACTCTTGGGCTTGAGCAATGCTCTTGCCTTAGCCTCCTGAGTAGCTGGGACTACAGGCACCTGCCACAATGCCCAACTAGTTTTTTCTGTTTGTAGCATTTGAATGTTTTTAGTAGAGATGGGGGTCTCACTATTGCTCAGGCTGGTCTCGAACTTCTGAGCTCAGGTGATCCACCTGCCCCAGCCTCCCAGAGTGTTAGGATTATAGGCATGAGCCATCGCACCTGGCTTATCAAATACATTCTTTGGGAAAACTGACTTAAAAAAAGAAGAAAGAAAAGAAACTTTGATTTGAGTGTCTGGTGATGAAAAATGCTATAATTACTAGTGTACGTGGTGGCGCTGCCTTTCACAGTGCCAGGAATTTCACCCACCACTGCCTTTTCATCACTGGCACACAAGTAAATGGAGTGAAAAGGAAAATGTAATGTTATTTAGAGTCTTGGCATTTCCTAGGGGCCTGGGGACTTCAGTCTGAGAATTGCTGGCCTTGTGGGTGATGTGCCCACAGAGAGACGTATATAGATCCACCCTGCGCTCCCCTCACCTGTTCTAGTCTCTCTTTTCCTTGGCAATTTGGGAAAATACCTTGAGAGTTCTGCGATGCGGCTGTGCTGGGTGGTGCTGTTTCTGGGGCCTCACTCCCGGCGTTCTTTGAAGCCCCCTCTGGAGTACTGAAGGGGCTTGAGGGATTCATGAGAATTCAAAAGTCCTTGGGAGAATCCAGGAGACTTAGACGCTCCCGATCCAATCTCCACCTCTCCTATTCCCTATGTCCAAGGGAGCTCAAACTTCTTTTCAGAGTCTGAGACTCTTCTGCAGACCAAGTATATACGGGCTTCCCAAGGATGTGGGCTAGAAGTGGGCGTCCAACGCTGACTGTGCTTGGGAATAGAACAGCAGTGGCACAGGTGAATTGTTCTTCACAATCAGAACTCTGCGGCGGGACACTCTACATTGTTTGGGTAGACCAACGGCACGCTGGCGTGTCAAAGGCAATAGAGCAAACATGCCACTGAGAATAGTGTGGCCGGAGGTGGGAAAGGCTTTTTTTTTTTTTGAGACAGTCTCATTTTGTCATCCTTGGTAGGGTGCTGTGGCATCACAGCTCACAACAACATCAAACTCTTAGGCTCAAGTGACTCTCTTGCCTCAGCCTCCCAAGTGGCTGGGTCTACAGGTGCCCACCACAATGCCTGGCTATTTTTAGAGACGGGGTCTTGCTCTTGCTCAGGTTGGTCTCAAACCTGTGAGCTCCAGCAATTCACCCTCCTCGTCCTGCCAGAGTGCTGGGATTACAGATGTGAGCCACCGCGCCCGTCAGGAAATGCTATTCTAAAACATTTCTTTTGCACAGCAGGCTCAGTCCCTTCTCAGGGACAGAGAATGTAGTCTCAGGGCAGCCTGAGATGTAACATTTGGATATGGTTGCGTGCCAGGTGCTCTGTAGAACACAGGGAATTCTAACACAGCCTGCAGGATTTAAGGTCAAATATAAGAGCAGAAAAATATGAACATGAAAAGCTTACCCTAAGGTAGGGGAATCCATACTCTTTGGTTAGGTTTTAAGGTAAAATAGGGTCAAATGGGGCCTTAATAATAAAGAGTTCATCAATAGATTTCAGAGTGAACAGTGGAAATTTTCTTAAGGATAAGAAGAAAAAGTGGAGAAAGTGGGTGGCACCTGTGACTCAGTGGGTAAGTCTTTGAACTTGGCCCTGGCCAAACTGCAACCAAAAATAGCCGGGCATTGTGGAGGGCGCCTGTAGTCCCAGCTACTCGGGAGGCTGAGTCAAGAGAATCGCCTAAGCCCAGGAGTTGGAGGTTGCTGTGAGCTGTGACTCCATAGGACTCTACCGAGGGCGATAAAGTGAGACTCTGTCTCTACAAAAAAAAAGTGGAGAAGGAGAGTGGGGAGGGTGGACAGGCCAAGGCACAGGAGTGAAGTGCAGCAGGATTAGCAGCCCCTGGGCGTGGGGACTAGAGTGGTCCCAGAGCGAGCGGCCCCGGGGCGCATGTGGCAGAGTGTCACTGAGACAGAAAGAGCCAGGGTTCCATCTGGGACCTGCTCTGATTCTCACTCCTGCACAAATCAGCTGTGTGCCCCTGGCCAACATTTCTGGACTGGGTTTCTTATCTGTCTTACTACATTAAATGAGATTGCGTGTATCCAGGACCTGTAGATTGTAGAGCAGCGGTTCTCAACCTGTGGGTTGTGAACTCTTTGTAACTGTGAAAATGCATCATGTCATAAGGAAAGGGTGAGAACCAGTGTGATGCAGATGGTAGAGGATGCTCGTTGTCTGGCATGAGTTGATGGCTAGCCTGTTCGCTATCTCATCTTTATCATCCACATGTCTCATCATTTAAATACCCCTGTCCCCCCAAATAAATAAATGCAACAACATCAAAAACTCAACCTTGACCTTTGCTTACACCTAGAATTTACTCCCTTGGGATGCTGCTTCGGAGCCTGGCTGAGGCAGGAGAATCCTTTGAGCTCAGGAGTTTGAGACCAGCCTGAGCAAGAGTGAGACCTTGTCTCTACTAAAAATGGAAAACACTAGTTGGGCTTTGTGGCAGGCACTTACAGTCACCGCTACTCAGGAGGCTGAGGCAAGGAAGCTGTTGAGCCCAGGAGTTGGAGGTTGCTGTGAGCTATGATGCCCTGGTGCTCTACCAGGGTGACACCAAGACTGTCTCCAAAAACAAAAACAAAAAAGGGCAAACTTGTCAAAGTAATTCATTTATTTGGTGTGTTAGTTGGATGTTGAAAAATGAGAAAATCATGAATTGGCCATGAATGAATCCAGTAACCAGGTAGTTAATCAACGAGGTACATGAACTCAGGTTCCACGGTCCACGTGCACGGCAGCCGTCCACGTGTGCTGCTGGGGTTGCTGCCCTGGGGGCCGTGACTGAGTGTTCCGGTGGTAAGCAGTGTAGGACACACGAGTGCCCAGTGCAGAGTGGCACGGGCTGCCTGACGCAGGAGAGGTACTCGTAGGAGACTCCTGCCAAGGGGACACTTACCCCCATCCAGGCTGTCCCTTGGAGGATCTGCCCCTGTTGGGTCTGCCTAAAGAAGGGCACCTGAGGGTCAGGAGCATCCAGGCGTGGGGGACGGAGAGGTCAAGTGAGACAGACCCCACCAGCCAGGAGGAGGAAGGGCGGAGATGGGAAGAGCGATGGACTGGAAAATAGGCCCCAGCTGGCAGGGAGGGCAGATTAGACCAGCAGGGGACCTACGGGCCTGAGAAGAGGCTCCGCTGGGGTGAGGGGTTGTCACTGGCCTGAGTAGCAACAGGAAATCCTGGGCTTTCAGGACAGCCATGGCTTTGGGGCCAATTGTTGGATCTTTATTCTATCTCAGTTGCCTCATCTGTAGAATCTGGACACTCATAACATCTGTCTGCCCTCTGCTCTGGGTCGTTTGACATGTCACTGCCAACAGTCGAAGAAATAGAATGACAGTGGTCACCTTGCCCCCACGCCCATCACCTCTCTCCAGGGAAGCAAGGCAGGAACAGAAGGGGAGGTACAGGAAGGAAGAGGGAAAAGAGAGGCCAGAGGAGACTAGAAGGCGGGTTGGCTAATTGAGGTGGAGGGTGAGCTGGGGAGAAGAGTTGTGAAAGCCCGGGAGCTGACGGGCAGGGCTGGAGGGCGGGGAGGCCCTGGCGCCACGCCCAGCAGGCAGATAACCGGGCATTTCTGATATCCACCCTAACTGATTAGTCAGTCAGACCCCGGAGCTGTGAAGTCAATTGCCCTTAGTCACAGAACTAATCCAAAGCTTCTGTAACAGGAGGAGACTGAAAATAAGATGGGACCCATCCACGGAAGGTAGGGGGAGGCGAAAAAATTACAACATAAGGGGTTTGGTGCTTTGAAAATGTGAAGAACTGCTTTGTCGCACGTTCTAGGAGCTGTCCGTTCTTTGAGGTAATTTTTGTGGTTCTAGACATTTTAATTTTATAGATGAGAAAATAAGATCAGAGAGGTTAAGATACTTGCTCAAGGTCACACAGCTGGTGTAGGAAACTCATGACGTTGGTTTCAAGTTCAGTTTGCTTTCCTTCTCCCCAAACATCATGAAGGTATGAAAGTCAGAATTCTGAGTGCTCTTGAGCACTGGGGAAGGGGGTGGGGACGAGTGAATGGGTTATCTTATTTGCCTAACCTGTCTGTGTGTGATTCCAAAGCCAAAGCCAAACTCTTTCTTCGTCTCTAAATGGACTTGGCCTCCTTTCAGCAACCAGGCTCGATGGTAGCTAAATAATTCAACTTTCTCCTTTCTCGGACTGTGTCACTCAGAGCTCCAAGGACACGTAGTTGTGTTTTCTCACCTGGGCTTAAGTCTCTGGCAATCTCCATGTGTGGTTTCTGTAAAACCAGGCAGACCGATGATCCTGGGCACTTTCTCTTTATCTTGTTAACCCTGGTGGTACCGAGAGGCACCTGACACTCTGGGTATGCTAATAGCTTGGTGCCAGCCAGTTTCTGTTATCCTGCAGTTGTAATTGTTAACTTGAATGGAATGTAAAACTTCTGGTTTGGAGCAGAGTTGGTTTTTAACTGTGAATAACTCGAGGGATATAGAAAACTGGGAGTATCCCTTGTTATTGTGGAAAATGGAAACTTTTGAGTTGCACCTTCTCTGGTAAATGTGGTCAATGTATAGATGCTACCTGTGTCTTCAGAGTCACCGGCGGACTCTACCCTTCATCAGCTCTTGCCTTTGACACTTTTTTAGTTCGGCAAGCCAAGACTCGTTTGAGGATTAGAACAATGAGCTTATCATAATGCCACCTTAAAAAAAGAAAAAACAGCCTCTCTGCTTCCAGAATCAGGGTTATTTCTATGAGCCCTTCCTCCCACTCTCCCACCATCGGAAAGTTTAGACGTTCCCCTCTCCCTTAAGGGGTGGCGTGGAAATAGACCCGGCTTGTTCATTTTCATTACTGTACATTATACGATATCTTGTCGACCATTATATTGTGTTCTTTCAATGGTGTTTGCTCTGAGGGTGGGACAGAAGGCTGTTTAGTGTCTCGTAAAACATTTACCAAAAGCACTGAGCCATGGTTCTGAAGGGCATTCCGTTGCCAGAGTGTGGGAGGAGAGAGCGAGCAGGGGAAAGAGAAAGCCAGGTGTCTGGCAGGTATGTGCTTCCTACTTTAGTGTTTATTAATATTTAAAATTCAGATAACACAGCATTCGGGTTCTCTTCTGCTGAAGGGGCAGGAATGGTAAAAAGAAAAGAGGGAGCAAAAGGGATTTCTCTGCAAACTCTATTTTTCAGCGGCTCCGAGTCCCTGGATGATTAATCTTCGGTTTCCATCCTGCGTTGTTTTTGGTTTTGCCAGAGGGACCGGTGTGTCCCAGAGATGGAGGTAAAATCCTGCACCTGCGTTTGAGGTTTTACCGGGGGCGGAATCAGATGTTCGTGCTCACTTGAGCAGAGTTGGGGACCAAGGTGCTGGGTTTCTAGGAGGCAATGTGGAACCTTGGGATTTGTACTTCCGTGTACGGCTGACTCACTCCATTTAAAGGTTTTGCTAAATGGTGGCTCTGGTTGCGTGAAAATACTTTTAAACTTTCTCTCCCCTGCTCCCACCCTGACTCTGTTAAGTTTAGACAAGATAACAAATTAAAGGTCAGCTTGAAAGACTGCCTCTTATTCCCAAATCTGTGTTTTTAGAACACAGCATAAGAATGACTTTTTGTATGCTGGTCATGGTTTTGGGGAAAGTAATGGGTCAATACTTCTTGGGGATACTAAATCTTTATATTCTAACTTTCGATGGGTAGAAAATAGGAGCACATGGGCTAAAGCTATAGGAACGTAATCAAATGTTTATATATGATAAGTTATAATAATGAGGTTCCAGACACAGATAGCCATGCCTGTGTTATTAATGGATAAAACCCAAACAGTAAGTGGGAAAATCTAGGAGAAGAATAACTCAGCAGATTTCTGTAATCGCCAGTTCCTGGGGAAAGGGGTTTGCAATATGAGTACGGGATCTTTGGCCTGTTACGGTGTTTCCCAGCAGGGGACGTAAGTGTAAAGTCAGGGAGCTCCTCAATTGTGCAAGGACACGATTTTGGTACATTTTTTTGCCCGGTGTCAGCTGGCAGTAACAAGCCAATGGTCTTTCTAGTCTGTGTGAAATGGCTGGAAGAAATGATCCTTTCAGAATTGGAAGGAACGTCCTCCCTGGGACGAGCTCACCTCGGGCTGTGTCCATTTAGTCAAATAGGATTAATCTAACAACCGTGGAGGCCAAATGACGTTGAGTTTGCTGGAGGGATGGCACCTATCTCTGCTATCTTTTTATATATATCAGAAGACTAAGTCTAGAGGGCGGTGCCTGTGGCTCAGTGAGTAGGACACTGGTCCCATATACCAAGGGTGGCAGGTTCGAACCCGGCCCCAGCCAAACTGCAACAAAAAAATAGCCAGGCATTGTGGCAGGTGTCTGTGGTCTCAGTTACTCCGGAGGCTGAGGCAAGAGAATCACCTAAGCCCAAGATCTAGAGGTTGCTGTGAGCTGTGATTCCACAGCACTCTACCGAGGGCAACAAAGTGAGACTCTGCCTCTTAAAAGAAAAGAAAAGAAAACTGAGTTTAGCAACAAATCATTTCAGTGCTGTGACCACTGAAAGTTTATGTAACTTCTGACAAATGGATTAACCTTTTCTTACCTCTTTTTAAAGATTTTTACTTGTTATATCTATTTTCCTGTCATATAGACCTACTTAGATTGCTTAAGAGTCTGTCAAGCTTTCGACTTCCTGTGATAGGACACAAATCCCAAATAGAGACCTTGGCCAATGAAAGAGCTCACACATTCTCTATGGTAGATCGATACTGTGAGTCTGTAGTTTATCAGAGGAAACTGAAAGCCTGGGGAAAAGTCTAAAAACAGATCATTTCTAGATACTTGTTACTCCTTTCTCCCCTTTATTTCATCAGGAAAGTCTGTATTTTATGCCATCTCTTCATTTATTTTTTTCACACTTCAAGTTCCAAAGAACTTGAACTATAAAGAAACTAAGATTTTTTTTTGAGACAGAGCCTTAAGCTGTCACCCTGAATAGAGTGCTGTGGCATCACAGCTCACAGCAACCTCCAACTCCTGGGCTCAAGTGAAGCTCTTGCCTCTGCCTCCCAAGTAGCTGGGACTACAGACACCCGGCCATTTTTTGGTTGCAGCCGTCATTGTTGCTTGGCGGCCTGGGCTGGATTCGAACCCGCCAGCTCAGGTGTACGTGGCTGGCGCCTTAGCCCGTTGAGCCACAGGCGCCGAGCCAGAAACTAAGATTGTTAATGGCTGTATTTGCTCCTCTTGTTAGGGGCTTCTTAGAGTTCCCTGATAGTTTGTTGATGGATCAAATTACTCGTCAAAGTAAGCCCTGATTAACTTCACCCCCCTCTCTGGCATTGTAAGTTCTGCTGCTGTTAAATGTGATATGATAATAAAGTTTGTATGTCAGGTTGGCTTTATAAGGCGTAGAATTGAGTAACAGCCTCTCCAGAATGGTGGTTCTTACTA
The DNA here is from genome assembly GCA_963573935.1 of Arctocebus calabarensis. Taxonomy (NCBI): domain Eukaryota; kingdom Metazoa; phylum Chordata; class Mammalia; order Primates; family Lorisidae; genus Arctocebus; species Arctocebus calabarensis. The sequence goes on from CAUYON010055674.1 coordinate 47,006, forward strand.
TCTGTTTCTTTTGTCTTGTAGACCATAAGTTCTTGATGTATACAATGTCATTAAGGTGAAATCTCTGGGGACAACGGTAGGCTCCAAATTAAATGGTATTTTGCAATATGAGATAATGCCCAAGGAGGCCTGTTTTGGCCTTCCTGCACAGATCTGTTGTGACTTTGCTAAGGCTTAGGTAGGTGACAACCTTTCAAGGTGATTCTGGTGACTGTGCCAGAGAAGTCACATGCATAGTGGCTTGGGGTCAAAACTACACAAGCAGCCCAGGGGAGCCTTCATGGAGACTTGGGCCATTTGTGGCTGGTTTTGTTTTTGCAAGATAAAATGAAAAATTGAATATGTATAGGTTAGCTAAGTGGTAACTAAAAATTCTCCACTTGTCCAAACAATTCAGAGTCTTAGGTAAGGCAAAAAAATAGTCTTCATAGCAGCCAAAATCAATACCATAAATTCCGCCAGCACCTCACTCAGTGGCTCTCAACTGGTTTAAACATTTTTTAGTAAAATTTCTGGTCTCTTATCGCATAATAAATTTAGAACTCTGCCTTCTCCTCTTTAGTGGCTAATGACCGTTCATTTGTTCATTCAAAAAATACCAAGGACTCCCTTTTGCGTGGGTTCTTATCTCTCAATTCTCAAGTGTCACTTCTTCAAGGTGACCTTCCCAGACCCCTAAGGGAGGCCCTATCCTTTTGCCTTCAAGACACACACCATGCTTGTTTTATACTTGGCTCTTCTGCTAAGATATAAGCTTCCTTAGGTCATGGACCATAGGTGTCTTGTTCTCCACTGTATCCAGTGCATGGCACAGCCAGATGTTCAAAAGCTATGTACCCAGTATATGAATAAATGAATGAAAGAGACCATAGGACAGAGATGGCTGGAGACAGGCATGTAAGAGGTGAGGATCAGAGGCACAGAACAGGCAAAAATGACTTCGTCCTGGGTGGGAGCGAGGGCCCCTGAAACATCACTTCTTCTCAGCTGAGTGGATTGCACCAATTTCTACAGATGACCCTGGTGTGCTTCATAGCCTCTGTTTAAAATAGTAGTGAGCACATATTATTGTAGAAATATTTTCACCCAAGAAAGCAATGGTTTTCTTGCTTAAATGGATAAATTCAACAGTCAATCCTGAGGCACCAAGGAAAAGTATATCCTTCATGTAAATATGAAAGAGACTGGCAGAAAGCATCAGACAAAAATTTAAGATTAAGTCAAAAAAGTCCTTTGAAAAAATTATTGTAGGCTTGGCGCCTGTATCTCAGCGGCTAGGGCGCCCGCTACGTATAACGGGGCTGGCGAGTTCGAATCCAGCCCAGGCTGGATGCCAAACAGCAATGACAACTACAACCAAAAAATAGCCGGGCGTTGTGGCGGGCGCCTGTAGTCCCAGCTACTTGGGAGGCTGAGGCAAGAGAATCATGTAAGCCCAAGAGTTTGAGGTTGCTGTGAGCTGTGATAGTACGGCACTCTACTGAGGGTGATAGCTTGAGATTCTATCTCAAAAAAATAAATAAAATGCACAACTCCTAAGTACATAGTTTGATGGATTTTTGTACGTATTGTCTATGCAGCTGTGTAAGTGCCACCCAGAGCAAGGTACAGAGCATTTCCAGCATCCCAGAGAGCTCCCTGGTGCTTCTCTCCCTGTCACCTACCCGTAACAAGTAACCACTATTCTGACTGCTTTTTCTTTTCTTTCACTGACCTCTTATTACTTTCTTTTCTTTCTTTTTTTTTTTTTTTTTTTGAGACAGAGTCTCAAGCTGTCACCCTGGAGAGAGTGCTATGATATCACAGCTCACAGCAACCTCCAATTCCTGGGCTCAAGAGAGTCTCTTGCCTCCGCCTCCCAAGTAGCTGGGACCATAGGCGCCCGCCACAATGCCTGGCCATTTTTTTTTTTGGTTGCAGCCGTCATTGTTGTTTGGTGGGTCCGGGCTGGATTCGAACCCGCCAGCTCAGGTGTATGTGGCTGGTGCCTTAGCCCGTTGAGCCACAGGCGCCGAGCCCCTCTTATTAGTTTCTATCCACTATTCTAAGTTCTATGCCAGGTAGGCCCCAGTGGCTCACACCTGTAATCCTGGCACTCTGGGAGGCCAAGGCAGGTGGATTGCTTGAACTGAGGAGTTTAAGACCAGCCTGAGCAAGAGTGAGACCCCATCTCTACTAAAAATAGAAAAACTAGCCAGTGTAGTGCCTGTAGTCCCCGCTTTGGGAGGCTGAGGCAAGGGGATCGATTGTTTGAGCCCAAGAAATTAGGTTGCTGTGAGCTACGATGCCGCAGCACTGTACCTAGGGCACAGAGTGAAACTCTGTCTCAAACAAAACAAACAAAACCAAGTTCTATACCATAGATTATTAGCTCTGGCTGTTCTTGTACTTCGTAAACATGGAATAATAGGGCCTGTGCTCTTTTATATCTGGTTTCTTTCACTTGACATGTATGTCTGTGATTATCATCTATGCAGTTTCATATAATCATAATTTATTCTTTTTTTTTTAAGTTTTTATTTTTTTGTGGGTGTAGGTTTCCACATATGTGATCATGTCGTTTGCATACAGAGATAATTGTATTGTGCACATACATTTTCTTTCTTCCTATATCTTCCTTTCTTTCCTTCCTTCCTTTTCTGTCTCATAGCTCACAGCAATCTCCAACTCCTGGGCTTAGGCGATTCTCTAGCGTTGGTCTCCCGAGTAGCTGGGACTACAGGCGCCCGCCAATCTGCCGAGGCGGGGCCTGAACCCGCCACCTTCGGCATGTGGGTCCAGCGCCCTACTCGATGAGCCACAGTCGCCGCCCTATAATTTATTCTTTGATTTCTGCTGAGTATTTGTAAGAACAGGGCATATGTAAGAAATTCAAGGGAGTTAAAAATAGGACTGGATGAGCTGAAAATCGTTCCCCTTGTGTGCCAGCTCTTTAGAGCCAAGTGATCTCATAAAAGGCGGGATGGAAACGTTATCACCTGAAAAGATGGAAGCGCCAGAAGTCTGTTTCTGGGAGTGTATTTGCCGAGTGTTCTATGTGAGTTATTTGTTTAACCCAAATAATTGTTCTAGGCGTGGACTGCCACTGTTTTGTGCTTGAGAAAAGTTTCATGACTTGCAACTGGGCTGAACTAAAAACGAAAATTGTCAGTTACAGCAGGGAGCAGCTCCACCCTGGCCAAAAAATGATGCCAGAACCTTGCTGAGGCCCAACCACCTGTGCCTTCCAAGGCTCAGCTTTCATGTCACAGTGCAGCCCCGGGTATCTGCTCTTAGAAGGCTGGCCATTCACCTGACTTTTTTCCTTAAGTCATTTTCTCTTTTTCCCTCCACATGTGTCTAGCTTTAAAAAGAAGACTAATGTACACAGCTACGATTCAATAAAAAAAAAAAAAAAGAAGACTCTTCCTATATTTAAATTTTTGCTTTTGAAGACGTTTTATTTTCAAGTACACATGGTATATTCTAAAATCTGTGTTTAGCAATTTTTGAAATATTTTAAAATCAGGTTTTAGGATGTATGCATAAAGAAATATTTATTTATTTATTATTTATTTTGAGACATAGTCTCACTGTGTCACCCTGGGTAGAGTGCTGTGGTGTCACAGCTTACGGCAACCTCAAACTCTTGGGCTTAAAGCGATTCTCTTGCCTCAGCCTCCCAGGTAGCTGGGACTACAGGTGCCGCCACAACGCCTGGCTATTTTGTTGTTGTTGTTGTTGTTCTCATTGTTTGGCAGGCCCGGGCTGGATTCGAACCTGCCAGCTCCGGTATATGTGACTGGGGCCCTAGCCACTAGGCTACAGGTGCTGAGCCATAAAGAAATATTTAATCTCTATAAGAAAGTTAGGTGAATTTCAAGTCAGAATCGTTGAGAAGCTTCCTGGGAGTCAAAGGTCACATGCTTTTAAGTGGAGTTTAAGAAAGTGCTTGACATTCTATCTCCCAGAAGCCTCTGTCTGCTGATCTGATGGATGTGGAAGTCTTACTGAACATCCTGGAAATGCACAGAGTTCAGAGTGGGGCTGAGGGCCTGAAGTTTCTCCGTTTCCTTTTCCTGACTACCTTCTTCAGTTTCCCATCCTACCAAGACACACTTTCACAAATGCATCACACAAAAAAGTTACCAGACATTGGCTCAGAATGTCCTTCCCTCAGACTAACTAAAGGGAAGCTCCACCCACTCTTCTGATCATGAATTAAAGAGGCGATGCTTTAAGTTTTGCATTAATGTCACAGAGTGCATGTGCTCAAGTCATCTTCAACAGAGCCAGATAGGCAGGCTGGCCCACCCTTTGCCCAGCGGAATACTTAAAATGCTCTGGTGGTGTCTCAGTCGGATATTGTCAGTCACTTCTAGAAAGAGCGAGAGATGCCCGCATTCCTGCTACACAGGCTTTATTATTTACTTTCGCAGTTGATAGAAAGCTTTTTTGTATGGGACTGCTTGCAGGCAGTCATCAAAGGTTGTCTGGAATTGATTCTTTTTAAGTTTATGAACAACTACAGGAATGATACCTTGTATCTGCACACTTTAAAGAAAATACTTCCTTAAATTTCATGCCCCCCCACCCCCTTTTTAATGCCATGAAGCTAAACACGCCTATTTTATATGTCAGAAAGTTGAACTGGAGACACTAAGGTTACACATCTGGCTGGTGAAAGAGCTGACATCCAAATTTCCCCCTCCAGCTCTTCCCACTGGCTCACACTGCCAGCATTTGGGGCTCCGTGTCAGCCATTAAAAAGTTCCTTTTACAGCCCTGTTTGGGCTAGGATGCCTTCTGAGACTGTGCTTTTTTTTAAAAATTTTTTTTAGACAGTCTCATGACACCACAGCTCACAGCAACCTCAAACTCTTGGACTTAAGCGATTCTCTTGCCTCAGCCTCCCAAATAGCTGGGACTACAGGTGCCCTCCACAATGCCCGGCTATTTTTTTGTTGTAGTTGTCATTGTTGTTTAGCTGGCCTGGGCTGGGTTTGAACCCACCAGCCCTGGTGCATGTGGCAGGCGCCCTAACCACTGAGCTACGGGCACCAAGCCAGACTGTGGTGCTTTATTGTGTACTTAGTATATTGTATAGTATATTGTACTTAATCAAGTATTAGTACTTGACTTAGTATATTAGTATAGTATATTATACTTAGTCAAGTATAGTATATTAGTCAAGTCTTAGTCAAGTTTTAGTATATTAGTATAGTATATTGTAGTTAAGTATTGTATATTATTCCCAACTCTCACAACCGCTCTGCTAGCTAGGCGTCATTAACCCTTTCTTACAAATGGGGAAACCAAGACACCAAGAGGTCACGTGCCTTGCACAAAGCCACATTGCTCAGTGTGCCAGAGACTGTCCTCACACCCAGATTAATCTGACCCCCAGAGTGCATTCTGTTTCCCTGTGCCATCCTGCCACCCGTCAGAAAGAACATCTTTTAATTATCTTCTCAATTATAATTGAGGCAAGTACAGAGCCCTAGAACAGACTGTTGACAAGTCTTGACTTAGCTTAACACACTCTGCTAAAACAGAAATAGGTGTTTTCTTTAGAACTAGACAAAGATGTGTCCTGTTTTAGATTCAGTTTTTAAATTAGAGCTGTAGGAAAACCAGATTCAGTTGCCATGGGGTGAAATTGTGTCTGAAGAGGGGCGTCTTCCTCAGCGAGGTGGGCTGACCCCTTGTTGGAGCTGGTGCAGAAGGGACAGCTCCTTAGAGAGAAGGTTGGTCAGGTGTTCCCCAAGATTCTTTAACTCTCAAATTGCTGTGAAGAAAAATTGGAGAGAAGCATTCCAGCCATTGCTCATTCGGTTCCTTCAGGATATTCTCTGCCTCCACCGAAGAGCAAAGTCTTTATTGAGTGATGTCCAGCACCAAAGAGAACTACTCATGCTGGGTGGCAGTCGGAGTTGTCTCAGAGACACCGAGTCAGCCAGAAAGGTGTCTTGGAAGCCAGTTGGGTACAAAAAAGACTTGGTCATGAGATTGACCTCCTGCTGGGCTTGTCCTGTGTAAGATGACAAGAGAGCCAGCCAGCAGCTGAGCCTCTGCCCTTCCCAGGGCGGCAGCTTTCTCTGCACAGCACTTGGACTTTTTCTGCAAGTGCAAATCGACCTTTGGTGGTTCTTGTGCAGAGATGACGGGAGAGCAGGGGGCCCAAGACATGTTAGTTTGTCTTCCCTGCCGACAGAATTCCCTAGCGGGAAGTTTGCTCCCATGAACGGAAAGGGACTCTTTGTGAAGACTGAATTCAAGAGACTGAATGTTGTCCCAGCTGACATTTTTTTCCCCTGGAGGATTGTGAAACATTTAAATTAGTCTTGATGTTTAAGTAAACATCATCTGTCAATCATGAATGCAAACTTGGACTCTGGGTGGAAACAAAACAAAGCTTTTTATGCTAGTTTTCCAGTAAAATGGCTTTTCATGGGAAAGCAGGATGAAATGGATATTCTTTCATTTTGTAGTAATAGTAGTAGACAATTCATGTTTATAGTCCTTGCTGTTGTTTGATAACAGGTTTGTCAGAGAAAGTGACACCCTGTCGTAAAGGTATTAAACACAGCTCCCTGCCCCCACACTGAAGATTGTCTATAATCCCACTTTATATGATGATAAAGGCTTTAGTTGTTACATAAAATGACAAATGTTTTAATTGGAATTTTAAAACTGAATAATTTCATAGAAAAAGTGATGAGGGCATGGGCTCTGTGGGAAGGACACCGCAGGGTCAGGCTCAACCCCTGAGCCTCCCTCCGACTGGTTTCCCCTTTTTGGAGCAGGGAAATACAGATAATAGCTTATTTTACTTTTAAGAGATTAGTCTACTTGATAGCTTCTTCTGGAATTTTCTGAAGAGGCAGGTTTACTTATTTACTTATCTATTTCTTTTTCCTCTGACTAGTTCTGTGATTTAGAGAAATATCTCTCTGTCCTTGGCTACTGTCATCTGTAGGACACTCACATTATATGTTTCCTAGGAGCACTTGCTCAATGGAAAAAATACATTTGTGTATATATTTTTTTAATTGGAGACAAGGTCTTTTGTTTATTTGTTTTGCAGTTTTTGGCCAGGGCTGGGTTTGAACCCGCCACCTCCGGCATATGGGGTTGGCGCCCTACCCCCTTGAGCCACAGGCGCCGCCCAACATGTGTATATATTTTTAATATACGTATTACTTATTTTCTGGTTCTGTAGCCCAGGCTGGAGTGCAGTGCCCTGAATACATTTCACAGCAACTTCAGACTCCTGGGCTCCAATGATCTTCCTGAGTAGCTGGGACTACAAACATGTGCTGGTTGGCGCGGCGCGCCCCCCCCCCCCCCCCCCACCGCCCGGGGGGGGGGGGGGGGGGGGGGGGGGGGGCGGCGGGGCGACCCGCGACCCCC
>CAUYON010055678.1:0-48721 GCA_963573935.1 Arctocebus calabarensis
GTTCAAGACCAGCCTTAGCAAGTGCAAGACTCTGTCTCTACTAAAAATAGAAAAACTAGCTGGGTGTCATGGCGGGCACCTGTAGTCCCGGCTACTCAGGAGGATCACTTGGGCCTTGAGCTACATTAACCCCACTGTACTTTATTAAAAGCAAAATAGTGATCCTAAGTCTAAAAAAAAAAAAAAAAAAAAAAAGAAAAAGATTCTTTTTACTGTCAGGTACAGGAATTAATAGCATCAGCATCCTCTGAGAGCTTGGTTAAAGGGGAAATCATGAGCCTTATCTTAGTCCTACTAAATCAAAACCTTTATTTTCCCAAGGTTCCCAAGCAATAATGCAGAATATTTGAGAACCATAGACTAGAAAACAGAAAGTGGTAACTGGCTGAAAAGATTCTAAGCCACAGGAATGGTGGTTTGCAGAGGTGCAAAACCTCATCAGACAGGCAAACACAGTATTTAAGAAACTAAAAAGTTTAGCTTTTTCCTTATGCAAAATTTAGGCATGTAGGCATGCTACAATTTAAAGTTTTAATTACTAGAGCACAAAGGGAGAACAGAAAGAGTAGAGGGGCAAAGATAAGTCAAGAAGAGAAGAGCTTTATTAGAAAGAGTCTCTCACACACTGAAGGAATTAAATCTTCCTGTTGTATGAGTCTAAACCTTGCCCCTCTGTATTCAATAAATTAAGTACCTTTAATCCCAAAATCTGAATTCCAAAATGGTCCAAAATCTGAAAATTTCTGAGTACCAACTTGATTTTCAGAGAAAACGCCCACTGGGTCATTTTGGATTTCTTTTTTTTTTTTTTTTTTTTTGGCAGGTCTTGGCTGGGTTTGAACCCGCCACCTCTGGCATATGGGGCAGCGCCGAACTCCTTTGAGCCACAGGCGCCACCCCATGGATTTCATATTTTTGGATTAGGGATGCTCAACTGGTAAGCATGTATACAGTAAATATTTCAAAATCCAAAATGCTTCTGGTCACAAGTTTCAGATATAAGATAATCAATCTATATATAGTGTTTCTAAAAGTGTAATACTGAGGAATGACCTTAATTTCTTTTTTCTTTTTTTTTTTTTGCAGTTTTTGGTTGGGACTGGGTTTGAACCCACCACCTCCGGTAGATGGGGGCCAATGCCCTACTCCTTGAGCCACAGGCATTACTCAAATACTGAATAATGACCATAATTCTAATAAACATTCTAACAAACAGTTTTGAGGCACAAGAAATTCTACTTCAGGCTCGGCGCCCATAGCCAGTGGGTAGGGCACCATCCACACACACCAGGGCTGGCAGGTTCAAACTGGCCCGGGCTTGCTAAACAACGACAACTGCAGCCAAAAAATTTGTGGAAGGTGCCTGTAGTCAAAGCTATTTGGAAGGCTGAGGCAGAAGAATCTCTTGAGCCCACGAGTTTGAGGTTGCTTTGAGCTGTGACACCACAGCACTCTACTGAGGGTGACATAGTGAGATTCTGTCTCAAAAAAAAAAAAACAAAAAACTGGGACAGCGCCTGTGACTCAAAGGAGTGGGGTGCTGGCCCCATGTACTGGAGGTGGTGAGTTCAAGCCCTGCCCTGGCCAAAAAAATGCAACAAAGAAAAAAAAATTCAGGAAATAATATAATGTATAAGTCTCGCTCAACCAGAGAAAATAGAGGTATTATAAGAAGACGACAGTCTACATAATTCTGTCACTGTTCTCAAACGTGCCTCCACGAGAGAAGGAGAGAACAATCCAGGTGATGATGCCGCGCTGCCTATGTGGCTGCAGAAATGGGGGTCAAAGGCAAAAATAAAACTGACTAATGCCAGGATAAAACACTACGATTTTAAGTGTCTTTGGTGTTATCAGCAGACAGACACAGAATTACAGAAATTTAGAGTCAAAAGAGAATTTAAAGATCACCTAAATACACCCCTCTGGTCCAACAGACATACTTATCATGTAATAACAGAGGTTCATTCAATCACTGGAACAAAAAGAACAGTACAAAAGTAATAGAGCAAATTTGGGAGAATTCAAAAAGAAAAGTTTCATTTAAAGTTAACAGGCCAGTGCGAGCCTTATGAAGTGCCCAGAGCGCCATCAGTATGTTGGTTTAGTTACCAAAGGCAGGAAACAAGACAAACTACAAAAATAAAAAGCTCCGAGAACTAGAAGTCACACTACAGGGCCTTGCTATCAATAGAAGAATGAAACTATAACAGTTTACAAGACACAGACAGATGCTTTCTCAGGCCGTTGTACTATTACTGTTAATACTATTTGTTGCCCAGCAAACAGAATAAGACTGTATCTCAAACAGTCTAGCTCAAGATCTTTTTTCTACTTTTCCAGCTATTTGATCAACATGCTTTATTTAAGGAAAAGACAGGAGTAAAATAGTACTGAGTACTCTAGAGAAGCTGCTGGAAGAGTTCCTCAATTTTTTTTAAATGGTATTAAACTAACTTTAACAAAACAAAGTTGTAAAGGTGGAAGAGCCAAAACATTTTGTTTGAGGACTAGATCCCCTGCTTTCAATCCAGAAAGAGTAGCCAGTCCTATTTGCCCACATTGTGGATTCTGCGAAGGTCGTACACGCCACACTGTGTCCCGGCACAAGCTCAAAAGGAGTCTCGAGTCTATGATCCAATAAAATAAATTTTATTAATCAAAGTTTTTTTTTTTTTCAATTTGGCATTTTAGGTCAGAATAATATGCAATAATCACCTTTGAAAAGATTGGCTGAAGTCACTATTATCCAGAATTCGCCAACTATAAAGAATCTAATTACAGCTAGGAATCAAATGGTCCTCTATTGAAGCAACTGGAGCTCAAAGTCATTTAATTATAAAGACTTTCCAGATGAGCAAACATCACGTTACCATTTCATGACAACAGGGGGCAAAAATGGCATGAGTCTTTTATGAGTATCATTTTAAAAACTAGCTTTAACTGTAATTGGGTTATAGCTTTCATATAAAAGCTATAAATTAGTTTCATAGTAGGGCTGAGGGAAAGGGGCAAGGGAATGGGGAGGATGGGCGGAGGGAGAGTAATTGGTGGGACCACACTTACGGTGCATCTTAGAAGGGTACAGGTAAAACTTACTAGATGTAGAATATAAATGTCTGTACACATTAAGAAAATGCCACAAAAGCTATGTCAACCAGTTAGATGAAAATATTTCAAACTGTATATAAAACCAGAACATTGTACCCCACGATTGCATTTGTGTACACAACAATGATTTAATAAAAAAATAAAATAAATAAAAACTAGCTTTAAAAAGTATTCATCATTTGTGGCAACATGGATGAGCCTGGAGAACATGTTATGTGAAATAAGTCAGGTACAAAAAGAGAAATACCACACTAACACCTAGAAAGTCACAGAACAGATGGAAGAATTTCAAATATTAGAGGCTGGGAACAGCAGGAGGGTAGAGAGGATAAAAAGAGGTTAGTGGATACAAAATTACAGCTATATAGGAAGAATAGGTTCTAGTATTCTATAGCACTGTAGTGTAAATATAGTTAATGATAATTTATTGAATACCATATTTTCAAAAAGCTAGAAGAACAGATTTTGAATGTCCTACATACAAAGAAATGATAAATGTTGAGGTGAATGGCTACATTAGTTACCCTAATTTGATCATTTTTTATACATTGTACACATGTATCTGAAAACATCACTCTCTATCCCGTAAACATGTACAATTATTATTTGTTAACTAAAAATAAAAGGAGAAAATATTTATCAAATGGAGAGATTAGTAGCTAAGAGACTTTATAAACAATTGAAATTTCACCAAATAGAGAAACAGGTATGTTTTTAATAAACCATGCAACATTATACATAATTACGGAAAGTCTCAGACTCTGACAGTGTATCTTTGGAAAAGTACCCTTACACATATAAAACATATCCTCTACTAAAAATAAACTACAGTTTCCAATGACATGATGGTGCCCATCTTCCAATCCCATCTTTTGCTACCTACAAAGCTTCTCACTCCAACATCACTAATTCTCTCCTCTACAAATGGATAATTTTGATCAATGTATTATATTAACACATCTTACTGTCTGTCATCTAAAAAGCAAAACAATCCCCCACCCAAAAAAACTCTCTCTTAATCCACCAATCCCTTCAGCCACTGCCCAGCTTTCCTGCTTCCTTTCCCAGGAAAGCTGTTGGTCTGAGTTTGTGCAGAGTGGTAGTCGGGAGAGTGGCTGTTGCAGTGTCCTTATTCCACTGTCCTTATTTTAAAAGTTAGGGTTTATTTCACCAAGGTATACAGTTTAAAGCGTTCACACAGTTTCACAAGACTTACTAAAAATCAAGTCCTCTGATCCTCATTTCCACTTTCAATTTTTTTTTTAACTGTTTCTTTGGTATTTAACTCTCAATCTTTTAAAATTTTTGCCACTTCTTTGATTATATCAGTTTTAGGTAGGGCGCCTAGACAGTCCCAATTTATTCAAGTTATCCCAATGTAATTAGTAAAAGTGATCCCTTTTGCTCTCAGAAATATCCTTTTTTTAATCTACTGAATTCACTAAGAAAAATAAGAATTTAGCTCTTTGACTCACCAACCTCACTTCTCCAAGTTCAGTGTCATGACGCTGGAGACATTATTATAACTCTGTAAATGCAGTTCACAGCAGAGCCACAGAGTGCACTACAGTTACACCCCCACTGCTTTTCAGACAGACTCACACTCTGTCACCCAGGGTAGAGTGCCATGGCCGCAGCCTAGCTCACTGGCAACCTCAAACTCTTGGACTCCAGCAACCCTCTTGTCTTAGACTCCCCAGTAGGAGGGACTATTGGCATGTGCTATAACACCTGCCTAAGTTTTCTATTTTTAGTAGAGATGTGATCTCGCTCTTGCTCAGGCTGGTCTCAAACTCCCAACCAATCTCAGGTGAGTTTCCCACTTCAGCCTTCTTGAGTGCTAGGATTACAAATGTGAGCTACCACACCTGGCCTTCATTCCCTTTTCTAGGGTCACTATTTTGTTTACTTAGTTTCTGTGTATACTTATTACTAATTCAGTTCCTCTATCTAAATCTACTCTCTGTATCTTGAAATACATAACATATTCTACCAATTTCACCTGTTCACAGTTCTTTCTCATGAAATCTTCTAACCTGTTTCCACTGGAACTAGATGCCATCTACTATACCTGGTGACCAGTTGTCATCTTGTGATCACTGTTCAGCCTACTGGCAAGTCCCTGGGTGATGAACAGTGGTGAATTCCCTCTAGTTAAGTTGCATTCCCTGTTACTTGTGGCCTATGCCTTTGTCTTTCTTAGTTTATTATTATTATTATTGTTATTAAGCTCTTCCTCTAATAACTGCCTAAGAAAGAGGACCAAAGCCATTATGATTACTGATTCTTAATATGTGACCTATCATTTCTTTCACTCTGGAGGTTCTCTTGTGTTCTAAAATTTAACAGTAATGTGCCCCATTTCAGACTTTTTTTTTTTTTTATTGAATCATAGCTGTGTACATTAGTTCAATCATGGGGTACAGTGTGTGGGCTTCATATACAACCTGAAATATTTTCATTCACCTGTTCGACATAACCTTCATGGGATTTTCTCGTTTATTGTGTGAAAACGTTTGTGTTCTGCATTTAGTAGGTTTCACCGGACCCTTATTTTTAAACCTGTATTGGTTCACTTGACATATTGTTTGTAACTGGAAACTCATGTCCCCTAATGCTGGAGAGTTTTCTTGAATTTGCTATCCTTTGTTTCTCTTCTCTATTTCCCATTCCAATGGTTCTCAACCTGTGGTCATGACCCCCTTTCAACAATGAAAATACACTGCAGCATTAGAAAGGTTGAGAACCACTACTCTATTCCTTCTTTCTGGAACTCCTATTATTTGAACATTAGAGATGTTAAACTGCCGCTCTTTTTTTTCTTCTCATGTTCCATCTCTTTGCTCTATTTTTAATATATCATTTTTATTTTTCAATCTTTTCATTGAGTTTCTTATTTCCTTTTTATTTTTTGAGACAGAGTTTTGCTCTGTTGCCTGGGCTAGAGTGCCATGGCCTTACCCTAGCTCACAGCAACCTTAAACTCCTGGGCTCAAGCCATGCTCTGCCTCAGATTCCCAGGACTACTGGTGCCTACCACAATGCCCAACTAATTTTTCTATTTTTAATAGAGACAGGGATCTCACTCTTGCTCAGGCTGGTCTTGAAGTCTTGAGCTGAAGGGATCCTCCTGCTTCAGCCTCCCAGAAAACGAGGATTACAGGCGTGAGCTACTGTGCCTAGCCCTCTTGAGTTTTTCACTTCCAATTTCATTTCTTACTATTTCTGTTTCAACATCTGCTCTTAACTTTCTGAAAGGTTTGTGTTTTGGTTTTAACCTGCCCACCTGGTCTCTACTTCCCCAACTCAGCATTTGCTCTGTTGGTTTGGTTTTGTCTCGCCCATGAGAAGTTTTCCTTGATGCCTACTGATCTCTGGTCACCACCTGGTATTTACAGGTGGGCACTGAAGAGACAGAGCACTGGAGGCTCTGTGTGAGAGGGCTTGTTGACGCAAGGTGACTGTAGGAATATCAGGTTGGAATAGTTCTTTGAGAAATTCTCAATGTCAGTATCTTCAGATCTTTTCTTTTAGGCCGGTTTATACTTCATAGAAAAATATCTTAACTCTTGACTAAAATAGTATAAAAACCTGAGTTCTTGTTTCCCTTCAATGTCACCACCATTCTCAGCTGGATCTGTTGCTCCTTTATTTTAGAGAATAAATCTCCAGATTTCTGCTAAGATAGGGAAGGAGCACTTGCCTCAGTTCCAAAGAAAAAGATCTATGGCGTATAATCACCTCTTAACTGGATTTGCCACTAATCATTCTGTTCTAGTCTCACCATCACTCCTATTTACAGAAGTAAAGAGTGCTTCTAATTCACGAGAATTTTAGATAATCTATAGTGCCAAGAAGTTTGTTTCTCAGCTTTCCCACAGGGGCTCGTGATTATAGGACCTGCAAGACAGTCACTGTATTTCCTTTTGCTTTTCAGGTTCCAAAATTTGTTGCTATTGTTTCTGCTTCCATTGTCCTTGCCCTAGTTAAGTTACATCTTTTGTAAAAACCTTTTTACCTTAAATTTAGTGAGATTTCAAGAGGAAATGAAATTTACTTGCACTTTATTCGCCATCTCTAATGGGAAGTCCCTCGTTCTCTTTCTTCACTACTCCTAATTAGCCTTTCATCCCTCTCTCTCCACTGAAATTGCTCACTCTAGAGTTACCAGAAACTGCATGTTGTCAAATCTAATGGCTGCTTTGCTCTGCTCTTAGTAAGTGTGCTGTAGATGACCACTTCTGCATTTATTAAATACGTTCTTTTCTTGATTTCTGGGACAGAACACTTTGATCTCACTGGCGGCTCCTTCTCCTCCAACTAACGCTGGCAGGTGCCAGGGCTGAATATTTTTAATCAGCGTACACTTCTCAGATAATTTCATCCAGACACATGACCCTCAAGTCTACACTCCTAGAGCACATTTTCAAGCACACAGTCATATATCCGACTGCCTTTTTAACATTTCTTCAGATTTTACAGGTATCTAAAATACCATATAGCCAAAAAAGAACGTGACTTTCTTCTATAAATTTGCTTCTCTCCCATTTTCTTTCCAACCTGATCTCCATATATTCTCCATTACTTAACTCTGCTCTAGTCATATTTGCCCTTTTTGTCCCTTAAGCATGCTAACATCATTCCTATATCCACTATCTGTAAAAGTTTTCTCAGATCTTCACAGGGCTGGCATCTTCTTATACCATTCAGATCAACAAAATGTCCCCTTTTCAAAGAGGTCTTCTCTAACTACCTAGTGAAAATGGCCACTAGTCTCTATTCCATTATCTATTTTAACTCTCTGCATAGTACTGACCACAGTGTCTCGTGTGTTTATTTGTCTTGCTCTAGAATGCAATCCTCGTAAGAGCAGGGAAGGCCTCTGTCTCATACAGTATATTCTTAGTATCTAAAAACACAGCTGGTACACAATATTTTGGGACTAACATAAAAGGAAAATTTTTTCAATAAAAGTTTCCTCAAGTTAGTGTGTCAAAATAGTTCACAGATTCTTTTATATATTTTTTTAGGAAAAATACCATCCTATGATACATTCTAAGATGCACCTTTCTTTACCTTTTGTACTCTTTGGATCCTTTGAACTGATTCTTCAGAATACTGTAAGTTCAAGGTACTCTTCCATATGACCAACCATGAGTCTCAGAATTCTATTTAAACAAGAAAAATATATATATTTGATTTACAAAACTTATAAAGAAATTTATCATGAAAAAAGGTTTTAAAATAATTTTTCAAATTTTTCAACATAACAAAATTCAGAACTCTTGTCACAAAAATATACATAACATTTTAAATTCTACAAATTATTTCTAAAAAAACCCAAAATAACCTAAAAATCATGAATAAACCAAATCACTTTTAATTCTGACACAGAAATTAAAATACAAAAGTATAAAAGTAACTATAACTATAAAAACATGTTAATAAATATAGAATATAAAAAAATAATTTGTGATATCAATACCAAAGTGGGGAACTAATAGCGTAGAATTTTATATCCAGTTTAAAGTTAGGTTGGTATCAGCTTAAAATAGTTATAACTGCAAGATGTTTTAGAAATACGTTTAAAATAGTTATAACTGTAAGATGTTTTAGAAATAAACTTGTGGTAATCACAAAGAAAATACTTAAGAGGATTCACAAAAGAAAATGAGAAATAAATCAAAGCATAACTACATAACCATCAAAATAACGATATGAAAAACAGCAGGAAAGGGAAAGGACAAAACAGCTACAAGACAGAAAACAAGCTGTTCCCAGTATCCGTAACTACTTTAACTGTAATGAATTAAACTTCCCAATCCAAAGACACAGAGTGGCTGAATAGATAGAAACACACGATCCAACTATATGTTGTCTATAAGAGACTCGCTTCAGATTTAAGAACACACACCCTGAAAGTGAAAAGACAGAATAAGATATTCCATGCAAATGGTACCCAAAACAGAGAAGAGTGGCCATCCTTTAACAGATAAACAGACTTAAACAGACTTTAAGTCAAATACTGTCACCAGAGACAAAGCAGCATGTTACATAATGATGAAAGGGTCAATTCACTAAGGAGATATGACAATCATAAATATATACATGTACCCAACATCTGAGCGTCCAAATGTATGAAGAACAGAACTGAACAGGGAAACAGCAACACAAAAGTAGTAGAAGATTTCAATATACCACTTTCAATAATGGACAGATCATCCAACAGAAAATCAGTAAGGAAAAAGCAGACTTGAACAATACCACACTTGGTATCTGAGAGATACTGCTTCCAGAGCCCTACTCAACTATCAGAACGAATAGATACTCAAATCCTTTATATAAAATAGTATAGTATTTGCATTTAACCTATACACTCTCCTGCGTACCTTAAAACACTTATAATACAACTAATACAATGCATTAATAAATGCTATGTAAGTAGCTGTCACACTGTACTCGATTTTTATTTTATTTTATTTTTAATTTCATTTATTTCTTATTGCTCTCCCATCACTGAATATTTTCTTTTCTTTTCTTTTTTAAGACAAAGTCTCACTCTGTCACTCTGGGTAGAGTGCCAAAGAGACATCATAGTTCACAGCAACCTCAAACTCTTGGGCTCAAGAGATCCTCTTGCCTCAGTTCTTCTATTTTTTAGTAGAGACAGGGTCTCACTCTTGCTCAGGCTGGTCTCGAACTCCTGAGCTCAAGCAATCCACCTGGCTTGGACTCCCAGAGTGCCACTGAATATTTTCATCCACAGTCAGTTGAACTTGCAGTTGTGGAAGGTGTGGATACAAGGGGCCAACTATATAAACCATATGGACCTATCAGCCATTCCAACCAACAACAGCAGAATATATACTCTTCTCAAGAACACAGAGAACAATTCACATAATAGGTCACAAAACAAATTTTAAGAAAGTTAAAAAAAATTGAAATCACACAAAGTATCTTCTGTGAGCACAATGAAAATAAAGATCAGTATCAGAAGGAAAACTAGAAAATTCAGAAACAGATGAATATTAAACACACTCATCAATAACCAGGAAAAATCCAAAGAGAAAAATTCCAAAGAGAACTCAGAAAATATTATGAAATATTATGAAATTTCAACATACCAACTTTCATGGGATGCAGCAAAAGTATCCTAAGAGGGAAATTTATAGCAGTAAATGCCTACATTAAAAATAATGAGAGATCTTAAACAACCTAACTTTATTCTTCAAGGAACTAGAAAAAGAACAAACTAAACCCACACTTAACAGAAGAAAATCAGAGCAGAAATAAACAAAATAGTGAATAGAAAGAAAAAATACAACTAAAAGTTTTTTTTTTTTTTAAAAGATCAACAAAACTGACAAACCTTTAGCTCCACAAAGAAAAAAGAGAAGACTTAAATATGGTCAGAAAGGGGATATATTACAAATACCACAGAAATAAAAAGGATGATAAAAGATCAGAATAACTACAGAACAACAAAGTGGCTATCCTAGCAAAAACAACGAATTCTTAGAAATATATGACCTACCAAGACTAAATCAAGAAGAAATAAAGTATCTGTTAAGTGTAATGGATCATTATCAAAAATTTCCCAACAAAGAAAAGGTCAGATCATACATATACCTTCACTGAAGACTTCTACAAAACATTGAAAGAATTGCCACCAATCCTCCTCAAATGATTCCCTTCCTGAAAACAGAACACTTTAAAACTCATTTATGAGGCCAGCATTACGCTGATGCTAAAGCCAAAGGCACGACAAGAAAAAAACTAAAGGATAGTGTTCCTGACGAATATTGTTAAAAAATTCTCTACAAAATACTAGCAAACCAAGTTCAGCAGTGAACCAAAAGGGTCAAGCAACATGACCAAGTGGGCTTTACTCCTGAGATTAGAGCATGATGCAAAATACAAAATTAATACACCACATTAACATATGAAGGACGAAAACCACACAATGATCTCAAATGATGTAGAAAAAGCAGTTGGCAAAATTCAACACCCTTTTTTAAAAAACTTTGGTGAGATATATCAACAAGTTGAAAATATTTAAGCCCAGTAATTTCATTTTGAGAAACAGAAAATAACCAGAGATGTATCCAAAGTTTTATTAATATATTCATTACAATATTATCTTAAATAAGAACCAGGGAACAGGGATTGGACGTCTGGTCCCCCCCACTAGTCATTTTATAATCAGAAAATTAAAGTGTTGTCTTTTTTCTTTTTCGTTTAACTAGTGCCCTAACTATACACAAAAAGGCTAATAAAATATAACGTTATCTATTCCCGAGAAGAAAAACATGAGTAACAGAGACTATTTTCCTATTTAACTTATTTCAGAGGGGGAAAAAACACCTCAATTTCATCTAATTAATAATAATTTTAAAATTAACTGAAAATGGTGACCTCAGGAACTTGAGTTTAAAAAATTCAAACTACAACAAATTTTTTTAACCTAATTAACCTACTGACCTACTTTAGAATTTAGGTTTCTTAAATCTGATATCACAAACATTTAGAGGACTGGTAGATCTATTAACATTAAATAAAAGTAGTGCTAAAATTTAACTCACTGGTACAATACAAAAACTCAAGCAACAATCCTTAATAATGTTGATCACCACTTATGAAAAATTATAACGTGCTTCTGCAGATTATTACATTTGTATTATAACTGAAAAGATAATTATTTCCAAAAGAACAACCATTTAAACTTGAAAAGAAAGGGCCCAATACTTTTAAATTAATTGTTTAATATGCAAGAAAAAAATGAAATTAAACAGTAATTCTCAATTTATTCGATACTGAATGGGAACATTAGTCTACCTCTATAATTGATATAAAATAAAAGATATCCTTGATTTATAGCAGCTCCTAAGACCAACTTAAATTGAAAATTGACCGGTCAGAACAAGAATCACATCCAAAACCAAAGTTTTATAGACAGATTTGGCTAGAAACAAGTATCAACTGACACTAGAATTCTAGCCTGCCAATTGTCAAGATGTGAGATATTCATGAAACTGCATTAAATAAACAAAAACTAAAAAATATAGCTCTCTAGTGGGATACTAAGACTATTCCAATGATTCAACTAATGTATTTCTTCAATTAATGTCTGAGCTCCCTATCCATGTAATGGACTAATCTTGCCCACAGAGTATATGAGCGCTTTATCCCTTTTTCAGAGATGAGATTGAGGTTTGAGCCTAATCGCAGCCTCAAATAAGTCTCACTTTGATAAAACCTGAAAGTACAAGGAGAGCTCAAGCCTCAGAAGGAACCACACACCAATCCAGATACCACAGCCCCAAACCTACCATTCTACACCAGCCTCTCAACTAAGGCCCACAGGGAGAAGGAAGGAGCCCTCTGGCAGGCAGAACAAACCTTCCAAGAAGGTCCAAGCCCTAATCCTTGGAAACTAACAACAGGTAACTTCTTGTGGCAAAAAAAGACTCTGTAGGTGCATTAAGAGTAAGAATCTCAAAATGGGGATATTATTCTGGATTATCCAGATGGTTCAAAGTAATCACAGGAGTTCTTAAAAACAAAAGGCATTTCCAGACTCTGGTAAGAGACAGCAGACAGAGCACAAAAAAATGAAAGGTGCTGACTTTAAAGGTAAAAGGAGGTAGCCACAAGCCAAGAAATGCAAGTAGCTTCTAAAAGCTTGAAGTCACCACCAGACAGATTCTCCTTTGAAGCTTCCAGAGAAGAATGCAGCCCTTGATTTTAGCCCAGTGAGATTGCTGTTGGACTTCTGAGCTGCAAAACTATAAAACAGTAAGTTTGCAGTGTTTGAATCTATTACATTTGTGATTACTTGATGGTAGCAACAGAAATACAGGCTGTGATTGCTCTTGACAAATAAGCCTCTCACAGACTCTGCTCAACACTTCCAACAGTGTGTGCAGGGCTCTGACGCACCAACCCCACCGTGCCCTCCATTCCATTCACATCTGTCACCAGAAACCCGAAACCCCTGGCCCTCCTTCACCCGTGCTCTCTTCTCTACATGCTCTGTAAACCCCCACACTGATCCCCTTCTCCGATTTCTAAAATCCTTTCATTATTTTCTGGAACTCGTGGTATACATAATCATCAAAATATCCCATTTCCTCAGTATTTGTGCAGACTTTCTTCACCTTTCTTGCACCAACTGAAATGTCTCTGTCTCCTAGGAATTCTACGCTAGATCCAGATCTTTCAAATAATGGCTGTTTTCCCTGCCACATCTCAGATGACCAGGTCCTGGAGGTGGAGGAGGCCTTCTCCTTCCTCATTGTCCTTTCTCTCTTCCCATGAACTTGAATCTTATGCCACTGGAGTATATAGCAGCTGTCATCCCCTCCCTGTTGTAGTCACTCACAACCCCCCAGGATAAGCACGCTCACCCTCGGAGGGCTGCCCCCTCTCTAATACCTCTTTTGTCAATTTTGGATTTCAAAGTACACAAAATGATCCCCCCAACAGCCTGGCCTCCCAGTTCCCCGACATCCTCTCTGAACTCCTCTGTGTTCCCCCACATCTCCCACGCACCTCCAGTGTTATTCTGGAACTCTCCATGACCAGTAAGCATACTTCCTCCACACTCTCAATTTTAAGCACCATGCCTGTCCCTTTCTCTCTCAGAGACAGATCACAATCTGGGACAGCATATGATCCACTGATGTAAAAAGACAAAAACATACGCATTTTTTAAAAACTGGCAATACAACCCTAAATTATTTATGTTTGGCAGAAAACGACTGTCTCAGCACCCTAGTCCTTGCTGGGCCCACAGCTTCTCACCCCAGTAAAGACACAGAGGAGCAAAGCGAGCTTATCTGACGTGGCAGCCTGGCTGGCCAGGTTGCTGTTCATCAGACTCTACCAGAGTTTCTTTCTTTTCCATGACTGTCTGAACCGAGCCCTCCTTTTTGTCACCAGGTCCTCTATACATTAATTATATGGATAAGCCTTTTCAGGAGCCTTCCATGGCAAATGGAATGGTCACGACTCTTAATTTAGCTTAAGTTGTGATGACAATAAAAACTTCTTAAAATTCTAATTTATAGTATTCACTAACACAGGCATGCATAATGCAAATAATACAGAACTTTCTGAAGGGAAACTAATGCTTCTGCAGATTACTTGTTTTCTCACATGACACCAACTTTCCTTTCCACCTTTATCCTGTTTCTGCAGCCTCATCCCCACTTCGGCCTTCTCAGTACACTGAATTCCCTAATTCTCTAGCTATGCTGATCACATCACCATCCTATGAAGTAGCAGATAAAGACCCCTGAGCAAACAAAGGGCTGCCCATCAGTCCCCAACATATTAGCAACATAAATGTCTCCCTCTTTGTTTTTTAGAAACAAGGTCTGCCTCTGTCACTGAGGCTGCAAAGTAACGGTATGATCACAACTTACTGCAGCCTTCAGTTCTTGGGCCAAGAGATCCTCATGCGTCAACTCTTGAGTACCTGGGACTACAAGACATGCACCACTGTGCATCTGGCTTATTTTTATTTGTTTAATTTTTTTTTTTTTAGAGAGGTCTCACTATGTTGTTGCCCAGGCTGGTCTTGAACTCCTGGGCTCAAAGCATCCTCCCAGTTCAGCCTCTTGGCTTACTGGGATTACAGGTGGGAGCCACTATGCCACTTTCATAAATGTCTTAATATAACAAATGGAATTGACCTTTACAGAAAATCACATTGTCATTCACACTGACATTCAGCTCATTGTTCTTTATACTGTTGTTAGTGAAGAATGAAATGGAAGTACTATGTATTAATTTCTTGTGGCTGCTATAATAAATTTCCACAAATTTAATGGATTAGAACAAAACAACTTTATTATCTCATAGTTCTGTGGGTCAGGGTACCAGACAGGTCCCACTGGGCTAAAACCAAGGGGAGCTGCTTGCCGCTCCCCAAGCTCTGACAGAGGATCTGTTTTCTTGCCTTTCAAAAGCTTCAAGAGGATGCGTACATTCATAGCTCTCCGCTCCCCACTCTATCTCCAAGCCCATACTAGGTCAAATTCTTCTCAGACTGCCTCCCTCTTCTCTCTCTTTTTTTTAAGAGACAGAGTCTCACTTTATCCCCCTCGGTAGAGTGCCGTAGCATCACAGCTCACAGCGACCTCCAGCTCTTGGGCTTAGGTGACTCTCTTGCCTCAGTCTCCCGAGTAGCTGGGACTACTACAGGAGTCCGCCACAACACTCTGCTATTTTTGTTGTTGTTGTTGCAGTTTGGCTGGGCCGGGTTCGAACCCGCAACCCTCAGTATATGGGGCCGGCGCCCTACCCACTGAGCCACAGGCGCTCCCCCTTCTTCTCTTATAGACCTTTGTAATTACATTGAGCCCACTCTGATAATCCAGGATAGACTCCCTATTTTCCGGTTAATTAATGGTCTTAATTATTCCTTGCCATGTTCTTAACATAGTCACAGGTTCTGAGAATTAGAACATGAACAACTTTGAAGGGCTGTTATTCTGCCTATCACATATCATGAACCAAGAAGTTTCCCTTTAGTAAGATGAAGTTAAATATTTGGGGAGGAGATGAAACATCAAAGAATAAATTGTTCTATTAAAGTATAAAAGACTACATACACTTCCATGCCAGTAACTTCTTAACTGTCTTCCCCTTTCATGTTTCTTCAAGAGAATTGAAAAATAAAGTGGGTAATCAGACTGCATGAGATCGACTTCAACTAAAGTATAACTTTATTACTGTATGGCAGCAAAAGGTTCTATGGATGTTCTTCTGAATGGCAAAATTTGTTGTTGGGACAGCTCATCGCTTTAAAAAAACTGTTAATGTCTAAATGATTATGAGCATAATTTCCCTCTCAGAAAATATGTACAAAAAATGATATAACTTATGTGTATCAAACAGACATTCAAACAAGAGGAATTAAATCCTACACTTTGTGGAACATTCTACTATTTTTAAAAGCCAAAATGTATGCAAATTTCTGCGACAGGTCTCTAGGAGAGAGAGAGAGAGAAAGAGAGAGAAAAAGAGATTTGTATCAACCTGAAAGAATTAAAAGAATTTCATTAGTGCTATAAATCTTCTAGGGGTCTGGTAGGAAATATGATATCAAGTAGCATTGTGAAAATATTAGCCTTAGAGCTAGCTCATGAGTCATTTAATAACATATCAATAATATCTAAATAATAATGACAATGTTTTGCCATATATACTCCATCAATGAGGCCAGAGTCACTTAAAATATCACCAAAAATGTATACATTTTCAAAGCTGTAAGTATTCTTCTAACTTTTTGCAGTAATGATTTCCTTTAAAAAGACAGATGTTTTGACCTATTAAAACTTGGGTAAATTATGAGATTGCTTTAGTGCAGCCAAAAAGGCCAAACCAGTTCACAACCATCTGAGAACTAGTTCAAATAAGTTTAGGTGCATCCCGAAGCAAAGATTATTCAGGAAAAAACCACCATAAAGAATTTCTTCTTCACTTAAATAATCATTACATCTAAGTTTATATTTAGGATAAAATTCAGTCCCTTTAAAATGTAAGATTTTACAATATATGATTTATATATGTTATCCATTTCCACTTATCTCTGTGTTCCTGTTTACTTCCAAAGGTTTCAAATTAAAAAAAATATATGGGCCTATTTAGCCCTTGAGCTGATTAATTATTATTAGTTCAACCCACTGACTGAACCTTGTCCTGAAATGACCAGGTCTGGGAAAATGTCAGGCTAAGATATTAGGTGCATCTGTAGAGTGGCACAGAATAGAGGGCTCAAATTAGCACCTTAGCACTTAAGTAACAGAAATTATAAGGCATACAAGGGGGTACAGAGAGCACACGCAGCTTCACACAGGACACCTGAGACAAGACGTCCACCTGAGCACACACGCGTCCCCAGAGCAGACACACGCAGCTTCACGCAGGACACCTGAGACATGACCAGACGTCCACCTGAGCACACACGCATCCCCAGAGCAGACACACGCAGCTTCACAAGGGACACCTGAGACAAGACGTCCACCTGAGCACACACACGTCCCCATTTGACCTTGCAATGCCACTACTAGGCATCTACCCAGAAGAAAAAAAATCATTTTATCATAAGGATATTTGCACTAGAATGTTTACTGTAGCTTAATTTACAATCGCTAAGATGTGGAAACAACCTAAATCCTCATCAACTCAGAATGGATTAACAAATTGTGGGACGTGCACACCATGAAATACTATTCAGCCATAAAAATCTTCACATCTTCTGTATTAACCTGTATGGAGTTGAACACATTCTTCTTAGTAAAGTACCACAAGAATGGAAAAGCATGAAGCCAGCAGACGATCTGATGCACACCCATATAGGAGAAAAACGCATTTTAAGTCAAGTTGGGGGGGGAGGGGCAACAAGGGAAGGAGGTTGGGGAGCCCTCACTGAATGGGAACAGGGTGGGGGGGTCGGCGCACCTTTGTGTGTGGAACATAACCACAAGAGGGACTCTACCTAACAAAATCAAATATTTTGACCCGGTTGTTTGTACCCTCACATTAACCTAAAATAAATTTACTTAAAAAAAAATTAATTAGGCTCAGTGCCTGTACCTCAAGCAGCTAAGGCGCCAGCTGGCGGGTTTGAAACCAACCCCAGGCCGGTCAAACAACAATGAGAACTACAACTCAAAAAATAGCTGGGCGTTGTGGTGGGCACCTGTAGTCCCAGTTACTTGGGAGGCTGAGGCAAGAGAATTGCTTGAGCCCAAGAGTTTGAGGTTGCTGTGAGTTGTAAGGCCATGGCACTCTACGCAGAGTTATAGCTTGAGGCTCTGTCCCAAAAAATAATAATAATAGCCTGTAACCCTAGCACTTGGGAGGCTGAGGTAGGTTCAAGACCAGCCTGAACCAGAGCGAGACCCCGTCTCTAAAAATAGCTGGGTGCTGTGGTGGGAGCTTGTAGTCTGAGTTACTCAGGAAGCTGAGGCAAGAGAATTGCTTGAGCCCAAGAGTTTGAGGTTGCTGTGAGCTATGACATGACACTCTACTGAGGGTGACAAAGTGAGACTATCTCCAAAAAAAAATTAATAAACTGGAAAGAAAAAAAGCAAATCTGAAGTGCTTTATCATTTAATCTATAAATAGTCCAACAGGCATATAAAAATTATAAGAACTTTTAAAAACATAATCATAACATCGTACCTTAAAAAGTTTTCAAAAGATGTGTAAGACTTCTACACACAAAATCACAAAACAATGAGAGAAATTATAAAAGGTCAAAATATATGGAGGTATATAACCTCATTATGGAAGTCTATTACAACCTCATAATGGAAGACTCGTGCTGAAAGGTGTTCAAATTATCCAAATGGATTTATAGATTCAGCATTGAGCTAGTCAAAGTTCCAGAAGGGTTGGGGGCTGGGGGAGAGATGCCAACAAGTGCAAAAGTTTGACTGCAATTCAAAGGGCCAAGTAAAATCAAGGCGATTTTTGAAGGAAAAGGTTAGAGGTGTTATCAAACCAGACTAATTATAGAACTACGGGTGAATATATACCTCTTCTCGTTTACTTATTGTGTTAAGATGTTTATACTCTATACTAATAGATCCAACATGTACCCTTGCATTATGCACCATTGGTGTGATCTCACCATTCATTTTCCGCTCCTCCCTCCTTCATCTTGGGCCATAGTTGTGACCTATTCTTCATATGAAAGTGTGAGTGATTATGAATTGGTTTCATAATAGTACTGAGTACATGGGATTTTTTTCTTCCATTCTTGAGATACTTTACTAAGAAGGATATGTTCCAGCTCCATCCATGTAAACATAAAAGTAGTAAAGTCTCCATTTTTTAAGGCTGCATAATATTCCATGGTATACATATACCACAATTTATTAATCCATTCATGGGTCAATGGGCACTTGGGGTTCTTCCATGGCTTAGCTATTATGAATTGAGCTGCAATGAACAACTGGGTATAAATATCTTTGTTATAAAGTGATTTTTGGTCTTTTGGATATACACCTAGTACAGGAATTGCAGGATCAAAAGGCAGAGCTACTTTTAGATCCCCGAGTATTCTCCATATTTCTTTCCAAAAGGGACGTATCAGCTTGCACTCCCACCAGCAGGGCAGAAGAGTTCCCTTTTCTCCACAAGCATTCCTAATTCTATACAAAATCAGCACACTGTACCCCATAAAAGCATTAATGTATACATGATCTATGTGTTTATGATTTAATAAAAATACAAAATTTAAAAAAATAAATAAAAATAAAAAGGAAACTGCCCAATATTTCAAAGAAGCAATTAACAAAAAGAAATTCAAGGGGAGTTTCTCAGTGAATTTTACTGTATCTCAATTTTTGTGTCATTTCTAGGTGGAATAAATTAAAGATATTAACAAAATAAGTAATTATAGAACTACAATAATTTTAAAAAACATAGTGGCTCGGTGCCTGTGGCTCAAGTGGCTAAGGCACCAGTCACATACATCTGAGCTGGCGGGTTCGAATCCAACCCAGGCCCGTCCAACAACAATGAAGACTGCAACCAAAAAATAAAAAATTTCTGGGCATTGTGGCGGGCGCCTATAGTCCCAGCTACTTGGGAGGCGGAGGCAGGAGAATCGCTTGAGCCCAGGAGTTAGAGGTTGCTGTGAACTGTGATCCCATGGCACTCTATCCAGGGCAACAGCCTGAGGCTCTCTTTCAAAAAACATAAATAAATAAATAATGATAAAAATAAATAAATAAAAGTATAGCATTGGCACAATGAGACCAAAGGAACAGAGTTCAAAAATAAATTCATGAGTAAACAGCCATCTGAATGATAACAAAAGTACTAGCAAAAGACAATCTTTTCAATAAATACTACTGGAACTGGATTTCCCTATGGAAAATAAAATGAGCCATGCAGTCTACCACATATAAACAGTTAAAACAGTCAAGTTTACAGAAGAAAACACAAAATATCTTCTTGGCTTTGGGATAGGCAGGTTTCTTAAACAAAACACAAAAGCTCTACTTATAAAAGAATAATTTGATAAAATAGACTTTATTAAAATCAGAAATTGTCTTAATCAAGACACACTATTTAAGAGTGAAGAAGCAAGTCAACAACTAGGAAAGACATCTCAAAGAGTTAATCCAACAACTGAAATTATCTATTTTGGGATAATCAAGAATCCAACAGGAAAATGAGCAGAAGACATTAAAAGGCATTTCTTTCTTTTTTTTTTTAATTTTTTTTTATTAAATCATAACTGTGCACATTAGTCTTACAAGAGGATACTCAAATGGTCAGCAGGCATTTGAAAATGTGCTAAACCTTTT
Source organism: Arctocebus calabarensis (assembly GCA_963573935.1). NCBI lineage: Eukaryota > Metazoa > Chordata > Mammalia > Primates > Lorisidae > Arctocebus > Arctocebus calabarensis. Next base: position 20,445 of record CAUYON010055678.1, read on the forward strand.
AAGTCATTAAGGAATTATGGATAAAAACCAAAATAGATTTTCATTACATATGTACCAAAAAGGTTGAAATTAAAATTAATAATTTTAAGAATTGATGAAGATGTTGAGCAGTGGGTGCTCTTGTGCATTGCTGACAAAAGTGTAAATTGATTTAACCACTTTGGAAAACTTGGAGACTCTACTAAAGCTAAACAGCAAAACATCCTATGACCCAGTAATTTCACTCTTAGTGTTTACCAAATAGAAATATATATACATATATGGATTAAAGATATGCTTAAGAATGTTCTTACAGAATTATTCACACTAGCCCAACCCTGGAAATAACCCAAATGTTCATCACAGTAGAATGGAGAAACTGTGACCTATCCACACAGTGAGGCATTCCACTTCAATGAAAGAGATGAACTACTGCCACATACATCAACATGGATAACTCATAAACATGATCAAAAAAAGCCAAACACAAGAATTCAAAAATATACAATACTAAGTAGTGAAGGAAGTCACAACAGTAGTTCCCTTTACAAATGTTTAATGACTCTCAGGGGGCAGGAAGGAGGCTCCTATGACGATAAAAATGTCCTACGTTTTGTTCTTAATAATGGTTAAACAGGTGTTGAATTCATAAAAATTCGTCAAAATGATACTCAGGATTTATATATTTTATAATATGCATGTAATAATTCAACAGAAGAGTAAAAAAAAAGGTTAGCAATAATGCTATCAGTACCTTGATTTTTTAATTTAATTTTTTGTTGTTGTATTACTTGTCTATAAAATTTAAGTCTAGTAAAGCTAAGTTTCTACTTGGGTACTGAAAGTCATGTTCACTTCCTCTCTCAACACTAGTCCTGAAGAATTGTCTTGGTATGAGGACCCTTCCCACATGAGAGTAACAGAATCTCTAGCGTGATCAATCACACATCATGAGGCAAGAGAAAGTGTAGCTTGAAGCTAAATCTATCCATTACACGCAAACTAGAAAAATTCAAAAATGGCAGATTTTCCTAATGTAAATATGAATGTTCAATTTTTCTATATTAGGTTCCAGATCACTAGTTTCCGTGGTATCTGTTCGGCAAAAAAGAGGTTAAAAATACTTGAGAAATCTGCCTATCCCAAAGCCAAACAAAATAATTGCTAAAAATAGTCTGCAATTAATACCATTCTGACAAACTTTGAATTTCCTTCAAAATATGACAAATATATGATACTAAAACCTGAACCAACTTTTTTTCATTTTTTTAAATTAAATCATAGCTGTGTACATTAATGCAATCATGGGGTACAATATGCTGGTTTTATATGCAATTTGAAATATTTTCATGAAACTAGTTAACATAGCCTTCATGGTATTTTGAACCAACTTTTAAACAAAGCATTTTTATGAAGCTAAGGGAACACTTAGTAGATTTTTAGTGCAACTAGCTGAAATGAATATTACATTAAAGAAAAGTGCAGATAATAAATTGTACCCCAAATTTTTAAAGTTCTAAATTATATTGGTATTTAACTATAAACTTATGATCGAAGTAACTAATGAGATAATCAAGAAAAACAATGCTAATACATTTTCAAAGTTGTACTTCATTTTATTACATTAGTATAAAATAAACTGGCTTAAAAAATCCATAAGTCATAAACTCATTTAATCTAGTGAAGAATCACAGAACAAGGCATCATACTGGCGACCAAGTAAGTAATCATAAACCACTCAATAAAAAATTCTGCTCAGTACCATCACATAGACAGAATATGTGTGAAAGCGCTTTGAAAAAAATAAATACGAGGGCTATAAATTCATTTTTAATGGAAGTGTTCATTTAAAAGTAACAGTAATTGGACGTGACTTCCAGGTTTACATGTAGTATGTAGCTGCTAAAGATGTTTCTTTAAACATTTTAGTAGGAAATCATTCAAACATCCAGAAAAGTTAAAAAAAACTCCTGTGCATGTTTTATCCAGATTCAATAATTCTCAACATTTTACATTATTTTTTTTACCATATGTACATGTATCCATGTTTTCTGAACCATTTGAGAGTTAGAAAAAAGGCTTCTATAATGTCCTTTTAATGCTAAATGCTTCAATTATACCTCCAAAGAGCAAAGACAATCACAATCTGATTACTAACGTAGGAAATTTAACAATTATAAATATCTTAATGTAATGCCTCTTTTCTAATTTTTTTATTAAGCCCCTGGGGCTTTTTTCCTCTACTATAGAATCCAGTTCAGGGTTATGCACTGCAGTTAGCTGTCGGGTTTACCAAGATCCTTTTAACCGGGAATAATTTTCCTCCACTGATTATCTTTTGTTTTGCTTTTTTTTTTGAGACTGGGTCTCCTTATGTTGCCCAGGCTAGGCTAAAGCAATCTTTCTTCCTCAGTCTCCTGAGTAGCTGGGAGTACCTTTTTAAACTATCCTACCTTTACATGGTATCCCACAAGGTAAGATTTTAAAAGTTGAGTTCTGGCTTGGCACTTGTAGCTCAGCAGTTAAGGCGCCAGCCACATACACCAGAGCTAGGGGGTTCGAATCCAGCCCAGGCCTTCCAAACAACGACAACTATAACCAACCCCCCCCCCCCCAAAATATAGCCGGCGTTATGGAAGGCACCTATAGTCCCAGCTACTTGGGAGGCTGAGGCAAGAGAATAGTTTAAGCCCAAGAGTTTGAGAATGCTGTGAGCTGACGCCATGGCACTCTACCGAGGGTGACGTAGTGAGACTCAGTCTCAAAAAAAAAAAAAGTTGAGTTCTCAAACTATATAAGGAAGTTCTATTTTTAAAAAAGGTTAAGTGGAAGAGTTGAGAAAAGGTCAGGAGACAGAGATTAAAAATATGTAAATCTTCCTATCTAAGAGTGGCATTTGGTCTAGTCTATACATTTTTTTTTTATTGTTGGGGATTCATTGTGGGTACAAAGAACAAGGTTCCACTGATTGCATTTGTTAGAGACCCTCTTATAATCGTGTCCCACCCCCAAAAGGTATGCCACACACCATCTCCCCCCACTCCCCTCCCTTCCTCCCCTCTCTCTCCCCTTCCCTCACCTCCCCCCCCCCAGTACTTGGTCATAACTGTCCTCATATTAGAATTGAGTACACAAGATTCTTGCTTCTCCATTCTTGTGATGCTTTACTAAGAATGTGTTCCACTTCCATTCAGGTTAATACAAAAGATATAAAATCTTCTTCTTTTTTAAAGGCTAAATAGTATTCCATGGTATACATACACCACAGCTTGTTAATCCATTCCTGGGTTGGTGGGAATTTAGGCTATTTCCACATTTTGGCAATTGTAAATTGAGCTGTGATAACAGTCTAGTACAGGTGTCCTTATGGTAAATGGACTTTTTTCTTCTGGGTAGATAGATGCCCAGTAGTGGAATTACAGAATCAAATGGGCAGTCTAGTTTGAGTCCTTTGAGGTTTCTCCATACTTCCTCCCAAAAAGGTTTTTTTAGTTTGAAGTCCCACCAGCAGTGTAAAAGTGGTTCCTTCTCTCCACATCCACGCCAGCATCTGCAGTTTTGAGATTTTGTGATGTGGGCCATTCTCACCGGAGTTAGATGGTACCTCAGGGTGGTTTTGATTGGCATTTCTCTAATAATTAGGGATGATGAGCATTTTTTCATATGTTTGTTAGCCATTCGTCTGTCTCTTTAGAGAAAGTTCTTTTCATCTCTCTTGCCAAGTGATATAAGAGATTGGGGGCTTTTTAAATCAAATCATTGATTAATTAGAGTATTCTGTATATCCTAATTATCAAGCATTTGTCTGATTCACAATAAGCAAATATCCTTTCCCATCGTGTAGGTTGTCTATTTGCTTTGGTTGTTGTCGCCTTAGCTGTACAGAGGCTTTTCAGATTAAGTCCCATTTGTTTATTTTTATTGTTGTTGCAATCCCCAGGAAAGTCTTCCTCATAGTCTTTCCCTTGGAGGATTTTTATTGTCATATACCTTAGAGTTAGGTCTTTTATCCATCTTAAATCAAGGTTTGTAAGTGGAGAAAGGTGCAGGTCCAATTTCAGTCTTTTACATGTGGATATCCAGTTCTCCCAGCACCTAGTATATATATTTTGAAGCTTTATACTGAGGAGGCTTCCAGATTTCTTTGAGGTTGGCAATTCTCTAGATTAGTAGTTTATCTTGTCTCATAAAATAAAAAAAATATATATCATCAACTTATAGAAATAAATCTGGCCAGACTGATGGCTAGCTATAAAGAAGGGATATAGAGAAAATTACTATTTTCATCAAAATTAAGTTGACAAAAGACAAAATCCCAATAAGTAAACCTTTAAAGAATCTAGAATTGCTGTGATCATACATAGATATAATAGATATTGGAACTAGAAAACACTTTGTTCTTTCCACGAATATTTAATTGTGTGCCAACTATGTGCCAGGCTCCTGCAGTAGTGAACAAATAAAGCACCCAACCCTCCCTTATAAAACTTAGAATTTAGCAAATCATGGAAGAAGACTTCTGCTTTCAGACACAAAAGGTACAATAATTTCTCTATTTTGCAAATGAAGCAACTGCATTCAGAGCAGTAATATACGGTAATATGCCCCAAGTCACGTAACTCAGCCTGTGTGGCTGAGTTTGTTATTGTCCTGTATTTGTTACAGAACTTACAGAAACTCTACTGTATTCATACTTTCACTTAACACATTGACTGCCACATTAGGAAAAAATTTTTCTTCTTGGGCCTGCAGTGTTTTATCACTAGAATAAAAACTTTGAAAACCAAGTGATCCTTTCTAATTTAAGAGAAAATTTGTTACTTTTAATTATTTTCTGTGCATGGGTTATATGCAACTCACACTACACTATAATCAATTTTTGTACTGCATGCCATGTGAGTGGTATGTGACTCATGACATACTTATTGAATTTGATTCTGAGAATTAAGTCTTTTATCATTCTACAAGTATTTTGTTGCGGCCGGAGTAGACCTTGGGTGGTCCTTGACTACAACCTCTGAATCAGACCCCCTAAGTATTTCCAACAATGTCATGTTGCTGCATACTACACAGTTATCACTTTGTTCAAAAAACTGTCAGGCAAACATTCAAAGGGAAATGCTCACTTGGAAGTTACAGTAATCAAAGAACACAGTTGAGTGCCTGTGGCATACCTGCGTGGTTTGGCTGGAGCAGGGCTACAGGAGGTGGGGGAGACAAGCCAATTGTCAGAGAAGACAATTAGCACAGGTTTCACAGCATCCACACATGCTATGGACTTTCCCACCTATCCACCAGTTCTAGCCCCTTCACAAGGCCCTGGGCTCAAAACTAGCATGAGTTAAATACAACTCACATGGCAGTGAATGTTAAAAACTGTGGCTCAAAGGAGTAGGGCGCCAGCCCCCCCATATACTGGAGGTGGTGGGTTTAAACCTGGCCCCCGGCCAAAAAAAAAACAGGTAATCTCTACAACTACAATTAGAAAAAAACACAGAAACTCTACAAGGTATAAATAGTCTCTTAGGTGTTTAAGATATAATAATATTAAAACCTGTTGAAAATCTAAAGTACTGCACTAATTTTCTTTCTAACATATTCCCATTTGCAGTCATTTTGGTGAAAAAAAAATAATAGGAGAATTCATTTCTCCAGGTTTATTTTTCTATTTCAAAACTGCAACACAGGTTAACCTAATTATTCAGTTATACTTTCAAGGGGAAAAAAGGTACAACTAAATCAGCAAGAATTGGCACCCACCCTTCCCTCCCTTTGGCTTCTCCCGAGTCATCTCTTCAACCCTAACACTAACTATAAATACCTTGCCAACCATGTACAGCATGGGTCAGCTAACTTATTCTGTCACACAGTACATACTTTATGCTCTCTGGGGCCTAAGGACTTTGCTGTAAATAGTCATACCTCACTTAACAATGAGGATATATTATGAGAAATGTATTATTGGGCAACTTACCGTTGTGCAAACATCACAGGGTATACTCATACACACCTACATGGTACAGCCTACTAAACTTATAGGCTGGATGGGTCTAGCTTTTGCTCCTCAGCACAAAGCTGTATAGCATGTTACTGTACTGAGTTCTACAGGTAACTGCAACATAGTGCTAAATATTTGTGTATCTAAACACAGAAGAGGCGAGGTGTTGTGCAATGATGGCAAGAGGAATTTCCTGGCTCCATTATAAGCTTATGGGATGCAGATCACATATGGTAGCCCATCGCTGAGTGTCGTTAGGCAGCACGTGACTGCCATTTTAGCCTGAGAGCAGTCAAAGACAATACATAAAAAACAGGAGTGGCTTACATTACAGAAAAGCTTTATTCATGAATAATGAAATCTAAATTTCATATAACTTTATGTATCATAAATCAGTATTCTTGAGATTTTTTCTAACCATCTAAAAATGTGAACATTTTAGCTCACTTGAATTTGGGAGTGTGTAAACCCCTCCCAGAGCCCAACTTGTACACGGGGGCTGCATTAGGTGCCTGGCCTTTCTTTACCTCAACTGAAACTTTACCCCTAACTCTAATATGTGATGGGAAATTATTCCACTTTCAGTCATTTCAAATCACTTTATTTTATCTCAGAAAAAGGTAAGTTACATAATTCTAACATCTGGGTAGTAATTTTGAGAAATCTCAGTAACTGCTAAAAATAAAATACTTTACATCTAGATATCAATTTTTTTTTTTTCTTTTTTGAGACAAAGTCTTACTCTCTTGCCCTAGGCAGAGTATCCTGGCTTTATAGCTCACAGCAGCCTTAAACTCTGGGGGCTCAAGCAATCCTCTTGTGTCAGCCTCCCAAGTAACTGGGACTACAGGCACCTACCACAGTGCCACCTAGTTTTTCTATTTTTAGTAGAGACAGGGTCAGACTGGTTTTCAAATCCTGCGCTCAGCAATCTACCTGGCCTCGGCCTGCTAGAGTGCTAGGATTATAGCTATGACCATGCCTGGCCAATTTCAATTATTTCCCAAGGAATAACTCTTTCATTTCTCATAGTCTAAAGATAAATACAAGCTGTCCAGGAAAGTAACAGATCATCCCCCAAATACTTCTACGATTCTTTATCTTTTATCCCCATCAGGACTGAACATCCCACCCTACTATGATTAAAGAAAAAAAAGCAAAAAATAGAAAGATAGCATGCCTCTGAGCTCAAATTGAAGATTGAAGGTATCCAGTGGAACTTACCAAGTTCTAAAGATTCCTCTTAAGAGAGCGGTAGAATTTTCTGAAGGCATAATACATGTGAAAGAATCAGCTTCTAAGTTTGAGCAGCTTTGTAGGAAAAAATAATATAAAAATTCTGTAAAATAAGGGTAGTTGCTGAAACAACGCTAACCAAATTCCAAGTAAAATTACTGCTACTGTTTTTTAATCCATGTATAGAGCATTTACTGGGAGCCTCCTCTATGTGCCAAGAACTGTAATGTGGTGCTGAGCAGGTGAGATCCCACCAACCCCTCTGGGGCTCAATCTGCAGGACAACTGTAAATGGGGAAGGAAAAGCTCAACAGACATACAGACCAGTCTGCTGGGAGTAGAAGCGTTTTCTTTCCTTGTTCTGCTCTTTACCCCTTCTCACCATTGCACTTGACCAGTCTTAAAAACAGAAAATGAAAGAAATGTTCTCTTAACAGAGGAGTATTTAATGTAAGCATATGTATGTAAGAGGGGAGATGGGAGAAAGAACATGGTTTATCCAAAAGTGAACGGCATGTTCAACAAGCCAGACAGAGGGAGACTATGACATTTGTATGGCAGTAAAAGAAGTCCAGTGTGGCTGCTCAGAATGAAAAAGGGGTTGAGGGTGGTGCCTGTGACTTAGTGAGTAGGGTGTGCTGGCCCCATATACCGAGGGTGGTGGGTTTGAACTTGACTCCGGCCAAACGGCAACAAAAAATAGCCGGGCCTTGTGGCAGGCGCCTGTAGTCCCAGCTACTTGGGAGGGTGAGGCAAGAGAACTGCTTAAGCCCAAGGGTTTGAGGTTGCTGTGAGCTGTGATGCTACAGCATTCTACCAAGGGCAACAAAGTGAGGGGGAAAAAAAAGAAAAAGAAAAAGGGGTTAAAAAAAAGGCTTTCTCTGAGATAAGATAGGCAAAGAAAATAAAAGGTAAAGCAGTGCCCCGAATCAGAGCTGACAGGCACAGCCCATTTTAAACCCTCACCACTTGACTGCAATATACTGGCCATTCTGATGCTCTGGGAAGGACCCTGGAAGTTCCTACAGAGGAATTTGAGGGCACTTTTGCAAGACCCCAAGGGAGGACTGTCCTGGGCCAACAGCAGTTTCCCTACCAATGGATGAAAGAAATCAAATGACCATCAGAGGCCCAATGGGCAGAACAATGAGGAAAACAGTCTCGGCAAAATTCTTCCTTCCTTATTACTTTTTTAAGACATGGAGTCTTGGTCAACCAGGCTAGAAGGCAGTGCCACAATCATAGTTCACTGCAACCTCTAGCTCCTGGGTTCAAGCTATCCTTTCCCCCTTATGATCCTCCCAAGTAGCTAGGACTACACCGATACCCATCTAATTTTTTTGCTTTTTATAAAGACAGTGTCTCAGTCTTGCCCAAGCTGCCCTCAAGCAATCCTCTTGCTTCACCCCCATAATGCTGGGATTACAGGCTCTTCTCAGCCATCTCTACTCCTCACACACCTTCCAAGACAAGGAGGGACCATCATGCCAACTACACCCTCCTTTAATTAGTTAAAACGACCAGGATACTGTCTGTACAAGAAATAGAAAAATTAGCAGGGCGTGATGGTAGGTTCCTATACCCCAGCTACTCAGGAGGCTTCAGCTGGAGGATCACTTGAGCCCAGGATTCTCAGGTTTTAGTGAGCTATGAGGATATCATTGCATTCCAGCCAGGGGAACAGAGAGACTTGGTCTCTAAAAAAAAGAAACTACATGGGTTATCACTACACACCTACTAAAGCAGAAAACGGAAAGTGACGATTCTAAATGGTGCTACAGGGGCAGAAAAACTGTGTCTCTTTCATTGGTAGTGGCAATGTGAAATGGTTTGGCCACTCTTGAACACAGTCTGACAGTTTCTTAAAAATCTAAATACAGGGTGGTGCCTATGGCTCAAAGGAGTAGGGCGCTGGCCCTGTATACCAGAGGTGGTGGATTCAAACCCAACCCCAGCCAAAAACTGCAAATAAATAAATAAATAAATAACAATAATAATCTAAATACATACTTATCAAAGAATCCAACAATTATACTCTGGCATTTATCTCAGAGAAATGAAACAACATGTCCAAACAAAAATCTGTACATGATTATCTGTGGCACCTTTAACTGTTATAGTGAAAAACTAGAAACAACAAACGTGTTCTCTGGCAGATGAATGGTTTAAACAAACTACACCTTCATATCATGGAATACTGCTCAGCAAAAAAAGAAATAAGACACAGCAGTGAAAAAAATAAAAAAACAATCTCAAAAAGTCATCTACTAAATGACTCCATGTATGTCTTACATGACAACACAGAGCTGGAGATAGATTAGGACTCCCGGGAGCTCGGAGATTGGAGGGACGAGGGTGTGACTGCAAAGAGCACGATCTCTGTGGTAAAGGACTAGTTCTGTATGTGAGTGCAGTAGTGGTTACACACGTCTACAAATATGATAAAACAGAACTATGAACATACACTTACCAACATGTAAAATGCCTCTAAGATTCATAGCTTGTATGGTAAGATCACCTCACTCTCTGGTTTTGATATTATACTACACTTACGTAAGATGTAGCCAGCCGGAAAACCAGGTAAGGGACACACAAGATTTCTGTTACTTTTTTGTTGAATCCATAATTATCTTCAAATAAAATTTACTGTGTAAGGGAGTACATAGATTTTTCAAAATTCTTTTAAAGACACTTTTACAAAAAACTAGAAGGCAATAAATAGTCTTCATGAAAACAAATGACAAAATCAGCATATAAGCCTCTAGGAAAAGCTGAAGGATTCTTTCTCCTTTCTTACTAAAAGGAGCTGAGTTAAAGTATAAGACACTTAATCTCCAGGCAAGACAGATGTTGCTCAAGTTTGAGGACACTGTTGAGTCCGGTACTCCAGGGACAGAATTTTCAAAGTACTCAGGAAGGCAGCTTAGGCACTGCACTCATTCATTGCTGATGGGAATATAAATTGATAGAAACCTTAGGGAGAACAACATCTCAATATCCTAACAAAAGCACAAATGTTTTTAGCCTTTGGGTACAGCAACATAATTTGGCATAACCAGCACTCCAAAAATGAAACAAGATGGGGAGAAAGTCAAGAGTACAAGACAGTTGGTGCCTCAGATGCATCTGAGTGTGCACCTACGTGCTGGGTCGCAACATAAGATGTATTTCCTAATACAGGTTGTGGTCAAAGAAGACTAGAAGCTACTGTTTCAGCTTTAGAAAAGATAACATGAAGCCAAGGCAGCAAGCTGACACTTTGGGAAGGGATAGTACAATGCCAAGCTATGAAGAGAGAGAAAAGAAAGAGAGGTAAGGAGTGCACGACCAAGTGCACGACCAAGCCGTGCTGAGCCAAGGGTGATACGGCCTGGGGCAGTCACAAACAAGAAAAGAAGCTTCATCAGACCAGTGCCAAGAAAGAGACAGAAGAGATCCTGCCAAGTCTTTCCCTTTGAGACAGACTCAGAGTCTCCCTTTGTCATCCTGGGTGTAGTGCTCACAGCAACCTCAAACTCTTGGGCTCAAGAGAACCTCTTGGCTGGGGCTAAAGGCACCCACCACAATGCCCAGCTATTCTTTTTAGAGATGAGGTCTTGCTCTTGCTCAGGCTGGTCTTGAACTCTTGAGCTCAGGTGTATCCACCAGCCTCACCCTCCCAGAGTACTAGGATTACAGGCATGGGCCACCTAGCCTGGCCCTAAGGTGTAAGGTGTTAATTTTTAAGCGAAATGCAAGATACTTTTCATTATCCTCATGACACCATTTTCTTTGCTTATAAGGTGGACTGCAGCCTTTATCTGTGCCCAGGCATCAAAGAACTATACCAGTGCCATGGTCTAAATGTTTATGTTCCCCTTGCCTAAAATTCTTACATTGAAACTTCATCCCTAGTGTCATAATTTTAAGAAATAGGGGTCTTTAAGAGATGTTTTGGTTACAGGTGCTCCACCCTCGTGAGTGGGATCAGTGCCAAAGCAGCGTGGTCTTCCCCTGCATCATGGGAGGACACATTAAGGGGGACCAATTTGAACAGAGAACAAGTGTTCATCACTGACTAGTGCTGGTGCCTCAACCTCAGGCTTCCCAGCCTCTAGGACTGTGAACAATAAATTTGTGTTGTTTATATATGACTCAGACAAAATACTTCATTATAAAAGCCTAATGGACTAAGACAATCAGTGAGCTGTAAGAGTCAGCACCAACATCCTGGAAGGACTCTGACTCCCAGGTCCTCGGTGAGTGTCCTCACGTCAACAGACCTTCCTCCAACCAGCCTGCAGTTCTGCCCCTGTACTCTGCCCTCATCCCCATACCCTGTCACATGTCACTTCTGACACCACTTGTCAGGGCCCTGGACTGGCCAGGTCTTGGGCCCAGCTTAACTAGGTTCCAGACATGGACCGCTAAGCCACCTTGCTCAGAAACAGTTTCTCTTAGGTGCCTCAGGGCTATCTACTTTAGCTGGAGCGAGAATGTCTTAGAGAGTAAAGCAGTCTTCTTAGAAAGACAGATCTTAGTCTTTAGCGGAGCTTGGTGATCTTCAGCAGAGAGACGCCGTGCTGGCCTGCAGGCAGGAGAGGAGACAGAGTCAGAGCAAGCGGTCTGTGATAGAATGCGCATGCTCCCAACTGCCTTCTCCTCCAGCCTAATATAAGTCTGATCTCGTGCTGCTCAGCACCACAGGTGTAGAGCCTGCCAATTCACCACTGCTCTCATCTCGTGAGCTCTCATGCTTGTTAAGAGAGCTAAATCCCTCTCCATGCCCTTTCCACCAAGGTGTTCCTTTATTGAGCTATACAGGTATTTCTTATAACTCTCACTCCTCCTAGCCATAGGCTATACGGGCTGCAACAATAGTTGTTTTGCAGGTTTTTCCTGGTACTTACTAGTCAAGTCCTATATTCCTTTTTGCATATAGGATACTTCTTTCCAGGGAAGGGCTTGCAATTCTCTTCATGGGCTGTGCTAAAACCTTGATTGTAGTTACTGGCCACAAGGTAATGAACAGTGATAGGTGAAAAGCCTGAGAATAAACTTCACTGAACAAAGCTCCTACCTTGGATGAGGTCATTACACAGTCTTGGAGCAATGATGGCGCTGGGAGGGGCTTTATTCCACCAAAGGGAAAAGAGATGCCGCTCCTGGCCAGCAGGCTTCAGTGGCAATTGTTGGGTTCAAAACTCTCAGGCACAGGGTCCCATTCCTTCCCCATTAGGTTCCTGACTTAGACAAATGAGACCTGTCAAGTTTGCAGACTTAGTCTCTGCAGTTCTGTCACCCTAGTAATCAGATTCAAGGCCAGTTTCCCTTAAGCCAAAAGGATAAGAATCTCCTATAGAATTGTTTATAAAGCCCTAAACTGGCAATTAGCTGTCCTAAATCTAATTTCTTTTTTAAAACCAGGAACTCACCCAAAGCAATCATGCCACAGCACAATCCTTAAAGTTCTCTCATTGCCGTCACTCTAATCGAGTGAAGCATCTCTTTTCTCCCAACATCTTGCTTTCCATGAATCTCACCCCAATTAACTACACAGGAAAGGTTTAGAATTATGATGCCATTAGCAGCCAAAGGTCACCACCACCTCATTTACTACCAGCAATAGTTTCCCTGCTACGCAGAATGAATTTGTGAACAATTCAACTTCAAAAATACCATCACAAGGATCTGCTTCTTTTGGTACAAAATGTCTTAGCCTACCCCTATAAAACAAAACTTGAGGCAAAGCTCATGGGCTAATGCCTTTTGGAAAGGTTGGAAATTCCAGAGCAGCAAGATTAACTGAAATAAAGTAGGAAAGGAAGTCAAGCAAATACATGGTGTTGCATTATAATAATGCCTACAGCTTCACTAGAAATCACAGCTAATTTCTTAGTCATATAGAATATCCCCAGACAGGCCCTGTAGAAATACCACACTTCAGAGTAGTCTGTAGGTGTGGATGGAAAAAGATTTTATTTGCTGGCTCCCTCTTGTCTTGGGTCACTCACCAGTCAAAGTTTATCCACTGAGATTGTAGACATAAGGATTTCCACTGCTCTAAATATATATTTAGTTTTACAATATACATGTAAAATAAACTATTTATTTATTTATTTGTAGGGTATTTTCCCCTCCCAAGATGCTAGAAAGACCCTACTCCAGTGAACAAAAACATAAACGAAATTAGCCAGGTGTGGTAGTACAGGCCTATAGTCCCAGGTTATTCAGGAGGCTGAGGCAGGGGGATCATTTAAGCTCAGGCGTCTGAGCTGCAGTGAGCTGTGACCCCACTACACTACATCCTGGGCAAGAGAGCAAGGAGCAAGGCTGTCTCAAAGAAGAAAAAAAAAAAAGGCTGGCTCAGTGGCTCATGCCTGTAATCCTAGCACTCTGGGAGGCCAAGGTGAGTGGAATGCTTGAGCTCATGAGTTTGAGACCAGCCTGAGCAAAAGCGAGACCCCCATCTTTATCAAAAATAGAATAACTGAGGCTTGAGCCCAATAGTTAGAGGTTGCTGCGAGCTATGATGCCATTGCACTCTACCCAGGGTGACAGCTTAAGACTCTGTCTCAAAAAAAAAAAAAAAAGGCATAGGAAAAATAAATTTGAATTTTAAACAGAATTACAGTAATTTATGTCCCTAACCATAATTTATGTCTATAAATTCAAATCTTTATATTTTAGAGTACCCATTGTACAAACTTTGGATTTTTATTGGTGCTCCCAAAAATTATACTCATGAATTATTGGCCCTCATAAGTTTACAAAGAAAGAGTATGGACCTCACAGTTGGACTAATCTGAGCAAACATTCTCACCTTATCTATTTTATTTTCCTCACACTTAAATGTTCTCTAAATAAATCTTTCTAGATAAATCTATGAATGACATGCAATTCTTACTAAAACCCTAAATTGATTTGTTTCTAGATGGTATATGTGTATGAATGTATAACTATAACAAATTGATCTTAACATTTAAATGGGAAACCACAAGGCTAAGAATAGATGAGATAATTAGAAGGACTGGCTCAGAGCCCATCACACAGTGGTTATAGCGCCAGCCACATACACCGAGGATGGTGAGTTTGATCCAGGCCCAGGCCAGCTAATTAACAATGACAACTGCAACAACAAAAAAATAGCCAGGCATGGAGCAGGTGCCTGTAATCCCAGCAGTACTTGGAAGGTTGAGGTAAGAGAATCACCTAAGCCCAGGAGTTGGAGGTTGCTATGAACTGTGATGCCACAGCACTCTACTGAGGGTGACATAGTGAGACTCTGTCTCCCCCTACCAAAAAAAGATAATTAGAAGGAGAAAAAGAGAACAGTCCTATAGATAATTAAGGCTAATAATAAAGGGCTTTCAAAATAGGGTTAGAAAAAAGTATCAGAAATAAAGTCATGCACAGATTTTTTAAAAGGGAGCATTACAAATGAAGAGGGAAAGAATGGACTATTCAGTTAATGGTACAAAGACTATAGCTATCTATACAGGGGAAAACTATAATTGGACTTTCATTCTTACTTCACATAAAAATAAATTCCAAGTACCTTAGATCCAAATGTAAAGGCAAAATTTGGAAACTTTTAGAAGAAAACATAAGAGAATAACTTTGTATCTATGGAGTAGAAAATTATTTTTTAAAAACCATCACAGATCTTAAAGGAAAACAAGGCAAGCACAAACTTAAAAAAAAAAAATTACTATATTGACTTCATTCTAAGTCAAATATGAAACCTAATGTAATTTAAATTTTTAGGTTTTCTAATTTACGAAATATCCCACGAACAAATGAAAAGGCATACCACAGACTGAGAAAATCTACTACAGAAGATGAGTATACAAAATTCATAGCATCCCACAAATGAGCAAGGAGATAAAAAAATAGAAAAAGGATCAAAATCAGTACTGAAATAAATTGTTTTTTAAAAGAAGCAACTAAAAAACCAACAAACATAAGAAAAGATAATGTAAGCAAAATAAGAAGTGGAGAAAAATAGTTAACACACATGGTAAAGACTATCAGCAGAATATATCTTCACCCGTGTTCATCAGCTGCTAAGTCTTCCGTGTCTGCACACTTTTTGCCATACACGTGAGTTTATCTATGCAAAATCTCTCATATTTGCTTGCTTCTCCACATATAACATACACACATGTACATGTGAGCACACAAACACACATTCATTTCTGAATCATATAAAATGATGAACTCCAGACCTGAAAGCAAGGAAGCTCTCAAAAACTAAAATGGTCATGTCAAAAAAATTTAGAAGCTGATAAAAAGGGGATCCCTCTGGCCAAAAATGAGACATGTTGAACAACAAAAAAACTACTGAAACACAATTAATACATGATTGGTATTGGTTGTCTGTCATATGACAAATGAACAAACAAATATAAAAAGCTTTGGCATACAATCTCTTTGCCTTCTTGGCCAATGGACTCTTTTTATTACTTTGTATTTTAAAGTCACTGTATGAATAATTTATATAGGAATAAATTCACGGCCGGGTGCGGTGGCTCATGCCTGTAATCTTAGCACTCTGGGAAGTCAAGGCATGTAGACTGCTTGACCTTCAGGACCATAAGACCAGCCTGAGCAAGAGAGAAATCCTACCTCTATTAAATATAGAAAAACTAGCCAGGCATTGTAGTGGATGCCTACAGTCCCAGCTACTTGGGAGGCTAAGGCAAGAGGATCGCTTGAGCAAAAAACTTTGAGTTTGCTATGAGCTGTGACACCAGGAGCACTCTACTAAGGTGGACAAAGTGAGACTCTTGTCTCAAAAAAAAAAAAAAAAATTATTCATAATAAAAAACTGTACTGACACTTTTAATAAGAATTAAGCATATTAAACCCAAGCTTTTAGTACATTTTTCCAGCCTATGAGAGTACATATACATGACATAGGGAATGTCCTCTGGGCACCTGCTCTTACTTTACACATATAATGCACCCTTGTGTGTGATGTACCCCGTGTGTGACACACCTTTGTGTGACGCACCCTGCATGTGACGCACCCCGTGTGGGATGTACCTCCATGTGTGATGCACTCCATGTATAAATTCACTCTTGTGAATGCCCACCCACATTTTCAGCCCAAACTTTCAGGAGAAAAATCTTTCATTTTAATTTTTTAAAGGAGGGTGAAAGTGCTCACACAGCAGCGCCTCCTCCGCTCAGGCGGGGCGGACACCTTCAGGGGCGGACTTTCCACCCCTGTCCCACATCTTCTCACTTCCTACTCCCACCCACGTTGGTCAGTGGGTGCGTGGCCACAGCCACTTCACTGACAACCCCAGGGGGCTTCATTCCCGGGAAGCTGGTGTGAGGGTCAGGGCCAGCCCTGCCTTCCCTGGGCTCCTGCCCGAAGATCCCCACCCTTTCCGGGCGGCCTCACATCTCTTGAGCCATCCAGACTTTGGGTGCAGAGTACATTGGAATGAATGACACTAGCCTTCCCCAAAAGCAAAGCCTACAGTCACCTGGCAGACTGGTTAAAACAAGACTCCTGAACCACACCCCAATTACAATTGGGCAATTACAATACAGTGCATCACCTCTCCAGGAGAAAGATCTGAATATACGTTCTATTAACAAGCATCCTAGATGGTTCTTCCTACTGGCAAGTTGGGGGTTCAGACAAGTCATGAAATGAAATAATCTATAGGCACAGGTACCTCTGACCTCTTGTGCTTTGTGGCCAGGCAGAAACTTCACAGAGACTGAGGCCCAAGATCACAACAATGGGCTACTAGTAGAACCGGGTCTCAGAACCCAAACCTCCCAAACCCCAGTTCAGGGATCTTCCTCCTCAGTCGGGTGTCCGGGGGGCCTCAGGATGGGGCAGCTGCATGAGAGACAAGGCACCCTGGAAAGGGCAGAGACCCCAGCAGGATCCTGGGGAAGGCAGGGCTGGCCCTACCCCAACAAGCTTTCTAAGAAAGAAGCCCACTGGTGTTCTCAGTGGACAAGGCATGGCCATATTCCCACAGATGGATGGAGGATATGGGCAGGGGACAGCTGGGGGAGGTCAGGTGCTCAGGTGCCCAGGACCACGTTCCCCTCCTGCCTGGGCTAGATCCGGCTTCTCCATCTATACTCACAGTTACCAACAGATTTCTCAGTCCACGATGGCAAGGAGAAAACAAGCCCAGCAGGGTGTGGTGGCTCCCTCCTTTAATCCCAGGTATTTTGGAGGCAGAGGTGGGAGGAGTTCACGACCAGCTTGGGCAACACGTGACATCTCACCTCTGAACCAATAAAAGGGGAGAGGGCAATTACAAACCGTATGGGAAAAAATGCATGAAAAGAATCAGAATATGAAGTAGATGAAGCCAACTAGTGGCTTGATGCTGAGAAACCAAAGTATAAAAAAAGGTGAGCAATTTTTTATTTCTTGAGTTCCACTCCCATTATGACTTTGGGTCCACAGAAAAGAAAAAAATAACCTGAGCACAAAGATTAAGTTCACTAAATGTTCTGTCAACCCACTGACAAAACCTGAAAATCTTAATTCTCATTACAAAACAGAAAGTAAATGTCATTATCATCAACCTAGTCAAATACAAAAGAAAAAGTATAAGACGGAAGCAAAGGAGGAAAAGAGGTGAGATGAAGAAATAAAGGTGTTCCTGCCTTTATCTTACACTGTAGGAATTTAAAATGGAATGTCTAAGAAGTCTAAATATTTCATTCACAAAGACACTATTAAAAGAACTGAATAGAATAACATGACTTAAAACTTTGGAATGAAGAGGGAAGTCAAGAGAATAAGGACAGTATATGTGAGCTAAATCCTCATTTTTCTTAACAGGGAGTCAATAGACATAATTTGAAGTTACTATATCAAGAAATAAAAGCAGATCTCAACAATAACAAAAAAAGCCCAGGACCAGATGGCTTCACTGCAGAATTCTACCCATTATTTATAAGAATTAGTAACAATCCTCCTCATTCTTCTAAAGAAATAAAGAAGAAAAAATATTTCCAAACTCATTCTACAAGGCCAGCATTTCCCTGATACCAAAACCAGACAAAGATACCACAAGAAAATTACAATATTATAGAGGCGGCGCCTATGGCTCAAAGGAGTAGGGTCCTGGCCCCATATGCTGGAAGTGACAGGTTCAAACCCAGCCACAGATAAAAAAAAAAAAAAAGAAAAAGAAAAGAAAAGAAAATTACAATATTGCTATTGAATACTGATTTTTTTAATCCTAAAAAAAAAAAAAACTAGCAAACTAATTCAATAGCACATTAAAAAGAGTATATGCCCTGACCAAATGGGATTTATAATTGATACAAAAAAGCATTTGACAAAATTCAATACCCTTTCATGATAAAAACAATCAACAAATAAGGAACAGAAGGAAACTACCTCAACATAATATAAGCCATGTATGAAGTGCCCACAGTTGCGATTATACAGGGTGGCCATAAAGTTTGAGTATGGTTTTAAATTACACACTATTTTAAATTGCACGTGAACTTTATGACCACTCTGTATTTAACAGGGAAAGATTAAAAGCTTTTCTTCTAATATTAGAAATAAGACAAGGACACCTACTCTCAACACTGCTATTCAATAGCTAAAGCAATAACGCAAGAAGAAAAAATAAAAAGTCATCTCTGTATCTAGATGACATGGTGGATATGCAGAAGAACCTGAAGATTCTAAAAAAAAAACCTGTAAAATGATTTCAGCAGAATTTTAAGATTCAAAATGAACACACAAAAATCAGCTGTGTTTCTACACACTAACAAGGGCTCATAGGAAAAGGAAATGTTTTTTAAAATCTCACTATGGCATCAAAAAAGGAAAAAATACTTTAGGAATAAACTTAACCCAAGAGGTAAAAAATTTATACATTTAAAACTATAAAACATTGCTAAAAGAAATCATAGAGGATACAAATATGAAGAAAAGGCATTCTATGCTTATAGATTGAATAATTTATAAGCATAGAATATTTAATATTGTTTAAATGTCCATACTACCCAAAGCAATACAGAGTCAATGTAAAAATCCCTGTCAAATTCCCAATGACATTTTTTGCAGGAAAAAAAAAAAATTCCTAAAATTCCTATGGAATCTCAAGGGAGCCCAAACAGCAGAAACAATCTTGAAAAGAATAAGAAAGCTGGAGGTATCCCACTTCCTGATTCAAAACATACTACAAATGAGCAGAAATCAAGGTAGAGGGGTGGTACTGACAGAGATTCAGAGCTGCAGACCAAAGGAACAGAACAGAGAGCCCAAAATAAACCCTTGCATGTACAGCCAAATGATTTTCAATAAGGGTGACAAGACTACAATGAAAGAAAAACCGTCTCTTCAAAAAATGGTGCTGGGAAAACTGAATAGCCACATGAAAGGAACGAAGCCAAACCCTTACCTTACACTGTACACACAAAATTAACTCAAAATGGATTAGATCCAAATGTAAAACTGAAAACTAGAAAACTCCCCAAAGCACACGGAATCTGGCAAACAGGTTACAAAAGCAAAAGTAGACAAATGGGACTACATTACACTTAAAAATTTCTGAGCCTCAAAGAAAACAATCATTCCAGAAAAAGACAATCTACAGAGTGGTAGAAATTGGGCAGCTTAAAACAACAGATATCAATTCCACAGTTCTAGAAGCTAGATATCCAAAATCAAGGTGTCAGCAAGGCACTGAGAGCTGATTCCCTCTGGAGACCGTACAGGCCTCTCTCGTAGCCTCTTAATCCTACTTGGCCTTCCTTGGTTTACAACTCTATTGTTCCGGTCTCTGCCTTCCTCATCACATGGCATTTTCTCTATGTAATAGATGGTAGTCACTGGATTTATGGCCTACTCTAATTCAAGTCCTCATCTGAACTTTATTAGATCTGCAAAGACTCTATTCCTAAACATGATCACATTCACAGGTACTAGGAGTTAGGCCTTCAACACAGCTTTTGGAGGGGCTGAATTCAACCCACAACAGAATTGTTATGTCTCCATCTACCCTTTACCCACATATGCTGAAGATGAGTTCTTCCTGAAAAAATTATCTCTACTAGAGAGAGAATCCACCTATTAGATATAAGCTAAAGAGCTAGGCACTGAAATCTGTATTTCTCAAAAGACCTAAACACATTTTAAAAGTTCTTAAATAGGAGAGCAACAATTTATGCTGAATAGCCATGTGTATTTACATTTCTTTATAAATATAGGCAATAGTAGGATCAAGATGGTGGAAATATTTTCAGTGATGAAATTTTATACACTCTGAGGATAATATTTCTTATAATTGCTAATATTAAAGATCTTTAGAGGAAAAAATTATGTTTTAACATAACAGTTTAAATCTCTTCCTATGGCTTAAGAAATATGTTTAACCAAGTAAAGTTGTCAGAGCCATTAATTTTCTTAAGTGGTTGATTAATAGGCTAGTAGGAATAAGAATTCTCAATTGATACATATTAGAGTATTTAAATTTAGGCAACTACGTTATAATGTGAAACATTTCTCACATTTATGGTTTAGCATTTCAGTGGGAGTAAAAGTTACTTTCAAAATAATTAAAAGCCAGACTATTATTACATGCAGTAACATTAAAATATTTGCTAAATATATGAAGTATAAACATAAAGATTTATATAAATATAAATGCATCAGTAGTATCTGTATTTCCTTATGATCAAAAAATAATTAAGTATCTCCTGTGGCCAGGTACTATTTTAGGAGCTAGCATACATCTGTGAATAAAACCAAGTCTCTACTTATTACTGGCACAATATTTTATTTTTATAATTACTATATAAATCACTCATTAGCAACATTTTTAGGGGACTTCAGAATCTCAATCAGGGCTTTACAAAAGATAGTGATGGTCAGGGAAGGCCTACAGATGAGAGATCTGCTCCTCTCATTCCAGGCAGGCAGATGACTTGATGACTTATTTCCAGTTTGGTGCTGTTCTAATGGTGCTTCACTGCACTCTTGCCACATATTACACATCATAAAATATTAATTCTTTTTAGTGTTGATAATCATAGTGTAGTATAACCTATATTGAATGGCAAACAAATTTATCAACTATTACTATTGGATTTTTTAAAAATATGCATTTATGTTTTACAGATAGGCAAAAAAAAATATCAAGGGTTTATTGAAAATCAAAGTTTTGGGGTATGGTATCTCTTGAAGTCAGTAAATAACTACCTAATCTCCTACATCTTCAGCAAGCATTTCATAATTAAGAACAACCCGTAAAATGAGTTCAATTACTTTCCAATACAGAAAATGTCCTAGTATTTATCTGAAATGTTTAATGCAAAAATAGGTAAGGCAGCACCTGTAGCTCAAAGGAGTAGGGCACCAGCCCTATATGCTGGAGATGGCAGGTTCAAACCTAGCCCCGGCCAAAAACTGCAAAAAAAAGGTGAAAAACGTTTGTAGATCAAGACTTCCATGCCATTAAAAACTAAATAAGTAATATCACATTCCCTGGGTCTTCCATTTAATTGGAGATTTATTTTTGGTATTTTTGATTACTCTTGTGCAATGCTACACCTATTACCTAAGTACTTAGATTTACACATACACGCTTCATTTTCCCATTCATGTGTAAAGCTTACCTGAGTCATCAGACTATAGTATGTTGACAGTTTCAGCGTCAAACAGCAAAAACTGGCTTGACCAGTCTATTTGGGAAATTTGGGAAGAAATACTGTATCTATTCAACAAATCAGATTGTGTCCTGATCTGTCCATATGCTTTCAAGTAATATTCTCGAATTATAGGAAAAAAATTCTTTCTCCTTTGCCCTACCCCTTATCTATATTCTCCTCTCATAGAACAGCAAAAAGACATAATAATTATATTCTAACAACAGATAATATTTACAACTTGCTGTTTTTATTCTGAAATAAAATGGTAACTTAAGTTACCAGTATCCTTTCATTATATTAGTAAAAACTTCATATACTTGCTAAGTATCATTGTTAAAGATGTCATTCCTTACTTATATTTAAAACATTCTCTAGTAATTCCAAGAGAAATTGCCTTTGAAATATTTAATAACTCTTTAGAAACTATGATTTTTATTTCTTGACCATTTAAAGTGTCTTTTTACGTTGGGAAGACGTTTATTCACATTAAAATCTTAAGGTATTCCTACTATTTTGTAAGAATCTTTTATTGATAATTGAAATAAAAATTTTTTTTGACAATGAAAAGACAGCCAGTATGTGCCCAACATCACAGAGAACTACTTATTATCCTCCTTGGTAGAGGAAGAGCAGACTTATACCTAGAACATTTTCAGTAAAAATTAATTATACTCAAATAACTCTAAAGAGATTGGAGTGTATGTCACTTTTTATATTTTATTGATATAACACATGAACAGATGCTATAGTTTGGATATGGTTTGTTTGTCCCCATCAACATTCACATCAATGTCACAGGAGGTGGGACCTAGTGGGAGGTATTTGTGTCATGGGGGGGATCCTTCATGAATGGTTTAGTACAGTGGTTCTCAACCTTCCTAATGCCCAGATGTATTTCCATTGTTACAAAGGGGTCACGACCCACGCGTTGAGAACTGCTGATTTAGTGGGTAGCCCATTCTCACCCTCCTGA
This sequence comes from Arctocebus calabarensis, assembly GCA_963573935.1. NCBI lineage: Eukaryota > Metazoa > Chordata > Mammalia > Primates > Lorisidae > Arctocebus > Arctocebus calabarensis. The sequence continues at coordinate 43,268 of CAUYON010055678.1, forward strand.
ATTAGTTCTCTTGGGTATGTGATAAAGCCAGTACAAAATACCCCTTTTCTCACATGTCTGCTCCCTTCTGACCTCCTCTTACGCCACCACACAGCAAGAAAACCTTCCCCAGAAGCCGCGTGCCAGTGTCCTGCTGCTTACACTTTCCAGCCTTCTTTTCTTTATAAATTACCCAGCCTCAAAGTACTCTGTTGTAACAATACTAAAGGGACTAAACAATTTTAAAAAAAATAGTAAAAAGAAACAATCAGTTCACCTATTCTTTCCTGAATTATCTCCATAATTATAGATAACACATCTATCTATCTTTAGTTTTTTTAGAGAATTACTTAATTTTTTACTTTTAATTATTATGAGTACCTAATAGTATATCTTTATAGGGTGCATGTAATGTTTCAATACAGTTATACAATGTAAATTACTCAAATCAGGGTAATTGGGGTATCCATTACCTCAGCTAATTATCATTTCTTTGTGTTAGGGGCATTCTAATTCCACTCCTTTAGTTAAAGTACACTCTAACTTATTGTCGATTACAATCACTTCGTTGTGCTATCAAACATTATTCATTCTATCTAACTGAATTTTTATGTCCATTTACCATCTCCACATTATCCTCCTCTTCCCAATAACCTTCCCAGGCTCTAGTAACCATCATTCTCCTCTGTCTCCACAAGATGAATTGTTTTTAATATTTAGCTCCCCGATACGAAGGAGAACAACCAAGACTTATCTTTCTGTGCATCCCTTTTTCATTTAACATAATTTTCTACAGTTTCATTCATGTTGTTGCAAATGGCATGATTTAATTCTTTTTTATGGCTATATAATACATCATTGTGTGTATGTACCCAGATTTCTTCATCCATTTATTCTGTCCTTATTTCTTAATTAATTTTAAATTATGTCTACTGATTCCTAGCTATGAAGGATGAGGATTTTGTTCACTCATACTGTCTTAACCTGATTTCTTCCCTCTCCATTCCAAAAATTATCAACCCTATTGATTATATGAAATGTAAGTAGTGAGACTAAGAAATTGAATTTTTAATTTTATTTAACTTGAATTTAAATTTAAAAATCTTCGTGTAGCTAGAAGTTACCATATTAAATAGGCAGCTCTACATTATTCCTACTTTTCTAATGTACTGAAGCTTTCTTTATAACCTAGTTACAATTTCAGTACACATTCCATAAGTATTTAGAAAAAAGGTACATATAATGAACTTACCCACTGAGCTATAGACACCAAGCCTGAGTTTTCTATTTTTGTACTAGTGAACACCTTTATAATCACATCCTTATATAATGAATTTAATCTTCCATTTGTTTACATTACCTATTAGTTCCTTATTATAAGTTAATAAAATAAAATGTATTTCTTTACTTGTCCTCTCCCCTCCTCATCACTAGATTTAAAGTAACAACATTGTCTTTCTTATGTTTACTCTTCTGCTATTAGGAATACTTAGATCACTATAGTTGTTCTTAAATGCTACTGATTCCTAGATTTTAAAGAGGCTGCAACTGGCAATACTTAGTATATTTATTCAAACTCTCATCTTTCCCCTTTTCCTTCTTAAACTGTTGATTGTTTCACTGTTAAGAACATGAAGCAAAATTAAGGTCTGCTCAAATACCCACTTCTCAAAGAAGATTTCTCCATTCACCCAATTTAAAACTGTAACCCCACTGTTATAGATTTAATGCTTCTCCCCAAAATTCATATGCTGAACACTACCACATTGATAGTAGAAAGTGGGGCCTTTGGGAGATAATTAAGCCTGAGGGTAGAGTCCTCATGAATGGGATTGGTGCCCTTACAAAAGAGACCCCAACCAGCTCAGTAGCCCCTTTTGTTAGGTGTGAGAACACAGTGAGACGATGGCTGTCTGTGAAGAGGCATGCGGGGGGGGCTCTCCCACTGTCAAATCCATCAGTGCCTTCATCTCAGACCCCACCCATGTACCTTCCCTCCACAATGTTTGCTCATCTAGCCACACAGTCTACGGCCTTTTGTTTATAGAGGCCCAAACGGGCTAACACACCCATCCCCCCCCAATGCTTAGACACTCCAATCCATCACCTTGAATTGGTTTTCTCTGCAGTACTAATGACCATCTAGAATGTATTTAACTTACTAATTTCTCACCTAGTTTCCCTAGTTAGACTGCGAGCACATCAAGGCAGAGCATTTGCTTACTTTCTTCACCAGTAATTAGAAAAGTGCTTAGCAGCCTCCTGGATAAAAAAGTCACCATTAAAAGTATATTCAAAAACTATAAAGCACTTCTAAGAAAAATGGAAGGCCTAAATAAATGGAGAAGTACACCATGTTCAAGAATCAAAAGACCCAGTACTGTTAAGATGTCAATTTTCTTTAAATGGAGCTGTACAAGCCCAATATAACTCTCAGCAGCCATTTCAGTATGAAGTGATAAGTTAATTTTAAAATGTATATGACACAAAAAGAACTAAAAGGGCGGCACCTTTGTGGCTCAAGGATTAGGGCGCTAGCCTCATATACTGAGGGTGGCAGGTTCAAACCCGGCCCCAACCCCCCCCCCAAAAAAAAGAACCAAAAAGACCCTAAGGTGAAACAATTTTTTAAAAGACCAAATGTGAGGGACTTAGACTACCAGATTTAAAGCTACAGTAATCAAGACATTACGGTAGAGATATATGGATAGATATACGGTCCAAAGAAAGACCCACACATATATGATTAATGATTTTTGACAAAGGCAGCAAATTCAGTGAAGAATAGTCTTTTCTCAACAGTGAAGTAACTGTATACCTAATACGGAATTCCTTTTATCTTTCTAAATCTCAAGCCTTTCCTCATACTATACTTTAAACAAACCATAGACTTACACACCAAAGTTAAATTTTAAAACTTACATAAGAAAACATAAGCTAAAACCTTTGGGTAGGCAAATATTCCTTACATAGAAGATAATAATTGTGAAGCATAAAAAATGGAAAAATGAGGGCCGGGCACAATGCTTCACACCTGTAATCCTAGCACTCTGGGAGGCTGAGGCAGGTGGATTGCCTGAGCTCACAAGTTCAAGACCCACCTACGCCAGAGCAAGACCTTCTCTCTAAAAATAGCCAGGCACGGTGGCAGGCGCCTGTAGTCCCAGCTATTCAGGAGGCTGAGGCAAGAGAATCACTTGAGCCCAAGAGTTTGAGGTTGCTGTGAGCTTTGACTGCCAGAACACTCTACCAAGGGCAACAAAGTGAGACTCTTGTCTCAAAAAGAAAGAAAAAGAAAAAAAGAGGAAGAAGAAAAGATACTATTAAGAAAATAAAAAGGCAAACCACAGATTGGGCAATTTCACAATGCTGACATTTGACAAAGACCTTGCATCAGAATATATCTAAAGAGGAGAACTCTCTTACATCTCTAAACAAATGACCCAATTTTTAAAATGGGCAAAAAAAGTGAGCAGATACCTCACGAAGAAAATATATCAATGACCACTAAGCATATGAGAAGATCCATTATCATCAGACATTAGGGGAATGCAAAGTAAAATGATGATCTAATCATTATATAGCTCCCAGAACAGCTAGAATTCAAAAACACAATACCGAGAGTTAGCAAGAATGTGGTGCAAATTAAATGTTGGTTCATCGATGATTAATATTTTTCATTAAAGGCTATTTTTTTAAAAAAGATGATGGACTCCCTATTACCTATCCTTTGTTTTGTTTTTAATATACAATGTCGGCACTCAATCAAGAATTATGAGACATAGGGGGGAGAAGCCAAGATGGCGATCTGTAGCCAGCTTTCCGCAGAGGTTCCTGTCCAGAAGGAGAGTTAAAGGACAGAAACTCAGCAAGGAAGCCGATGATTTGGATCTGAGCCAAAAGGAAGGGTCGAAGAGCCCACATCAACCCCACTGGGGCGACCTGAGACCCTGAAGACACAAACAAACTGGTACAGAGCACATCACCAAGTGGATGGGAGTTCCTTCCTCCATGAGAGAGGTTTGCAGTATACGCCATACCTCCATACAAACAAGTGAGCAGACTTTGGATGTCCTCCCACTACACCACGGGAGAGACCCTCTAAAAACCACACCTCCTTCCCCTACTAGGGTGCCGCGGTGCTATCCAGCCAGGCATAAAACTGTATATACTCTTTACTTGCAAGTTGGTGTTCCTGGTGTTCCCCTCCACTCTCACCCCGAGGTCTGGGGGCCTGTTCCCCACAGAGTCCGGATTCTTGGAGATTTTCTTGAGGGGTGTGGACGGGCATGGACTGTCGTTGAACTGTGCTGGTTTTCCAGCTCGGGAGTGAGCCGAGGGGTGACCTGGCTGGTGGGAAGGTCTTCTGAGGTACGAGACGTGACCAGCTCTGGGAACAATAGCTGTAGAGCTGCACCCCTGGGGATGTTTTGAGGAGACACTCCCAGTCTTCTGGGCAGCCAGGGGAAGCGGGCGGCTTCCCTGGTGCTGGCAGAGCGGACTGGCAACCAAGGCACGTGAAGGATTTGCCTGAGGCGGTACCGGCTGGACACAGCAGGGATTAGAATACTCGCAGAGGGGCTGCTTTGCTTAACCTGGCCCTTAGGGGATGAAAGCTGAGACAAAGGGCTGGAACTCACAGACTGAGTAAAACCCATTTGCAGCCCCAGTCTGATAAGGGAAAATAGACTTGACAGAAATAAATTCTGCGAACTTGTTCTGTTCCAGCAGCAACATCAATCAGGGACAGGGCTGGAACTGAGTGAATGGCCCCAGCCCCTGTTAAGTACCCAGGTTGTCAGGCCTCCCCTCCCGCTGCCAAATGGTGACAGGGAGTAGTGGACTGCTTGTGGAGCCACAGACCTCACTGTGACCCAGGCAAGTGCAAACCTCTGGAGCATCTGCTCATTGGAGGAAACTGGATCACAACAGTTACCACCGAATGGTTGTGACAGAGGGGCAAGGTTGGGAAGGAGGCATCAACCTTCCCAGACTAATTTACTTGCTGGGGGGGGTGCCCTCCTGAGCTCACACAGCATCGAAATGAATTATACAAGAGCTTCCAGCGGATCCCTGCTATCTAGTGGCCAGACACTTTTTTAACTCTTCCATTTGAGTTCGGTGCTGGCTAGGACAATTGATTAGGACCTCTTCAATTGGGCTAATCACCCGAGGACTTTCCAAAGTGGTACCCTGGGTGTGTGGTAGTGGAAAGGCTTGATTTGGCTTTTTCAATTGTTGCCTGTGTGTGTGTGTGGGGGGGGTGCGGCGACTTAACTCTGGTATTCCTTCACAGCTCAGATTTAAATCTAGAGTAACAGATTATCTAGAATAAGACAAAGACCAGCTGAAAATAAGACAGAGCCACTTAACCCCACCACACCAAGAAGGTCCCCAGTTTTGCAAGCAGTGGCAAAACTCTAGGGGAAAAGGTACAGACGCCAGCCCAAGCTTTTAAGCAAAGAACTGGTCAAT
>CAUYON010055681.1:0-19300 GCA_963573935.1 Arctocebus calabarensis
GACGCGATGCTGGTTGCAGCGGGTCGGGCTGTGGGGCAGGCGGGGATGTGACGGGAGGCGCCCTCGCCTTACCTTCAGTCCTCCCGCCCGCAGGTCTCTGGGTGACCCGCAGCCGGGCTGCGGCCGAGGAGGCAACGCGACCTCCTCACGGTGAGAGCTGGGGTCAGGGCCGAGCTGGGGCCGGGGTCGGGGTCGGGGCGGGCGCCTGAGGCAGCCCAGAACTGGGGGCGCAGTCCGGGGCGGCTTGGAGACCCGGGTTCCCGAGGGGAGGCGGTGGCGCCCTCCGGCCCGCTCTTCTCCAGGGTGACCCTCTGGAGCCCCCAGCGAGCGGCCGAGGCGGGGCGGCCAGGGAGCGGGAGGCCGGGGGGCACCCGCCCTGCTGTGACAGCGCACCAGGGGCCTCGAACCGCTGGGCGGCCTCCTTTCTCTAAGAAGTCAGGGCCAGTGATTTAGAGCCTGGGTGCCTGTGAGCCTTGATAGGGGAAAGTACTGGGGTGCGCCGAATGAGTGGGATTTTTTTTTTTTCTAAAATTACTGGGCCAAAACAAAGACACACCCTAAAACATACTGGGATAAAACTTTGGTGTATCACACCCTTGCTTTGGGTTCAGATCTCCTTTCTTTAGACGGTTGCTATTTTTATGCATTTTTATAAATGCACCTACTTTCTTGAAAGTAGGAGGAGGAATGCTTCCTTTGAGGTGTTCCTTGGTGGCTAAACTTGAGTTTGAATTTCAGTAATTGCAAATTCATCTTTGTAGGCTACCCAGCCAATTAGGCTTGCTGATCCTAGACTAGGCCTTAGCGGTGTTGTAATTACTGATGCTTGGACCCTTTGTGGTCCTAGATTGAAATACTGGTGTTTCACTCTTGTAGATGAGAGAAATGGGAATTTTAAGCTTTAAGGATAACTATCTGAAGAGGCATCTTTTTCGTGTCTTTTTTTTTCTTAAGCATTAAGCTATTATTGAATGTATTAATTTGGCCAGTTTTTTTTAAGCATCATCTTTTACACTAGTTTAAAGAGACTTTAGTGATGGTAGCTCTTTAACGAAAAATAATTTAAGATACTCTCCTGCAAAAGGTATGTACAAAACATGGCTTGTTATCTGTAATCAATATATGATAAGGATGTAAACATTCCTGCTTTGTCTGAAATCAGTCTTGGACCTTATTAATTTTCTTTGTTTTTCTTAATTTATTTAAGCCCTTTAATCTTTTCTGATTTGGTTGTTTTCTTTAGTGTTTTCAACAACTTTGACTTCAAGTAATCTTTATGTTAAAAATTCACACTTTCTTGAACCTTTAGCCAGAATTCACACAGTCTTAATTGAATGTTGTATAGATATCCCATAAGTGAGAAAGTGCTAGAAGACAGCCTGAAAGCAGGAACTAACTGTCCATTTGGATTTTTGTTTTAATTCTACCTTTCCACATCCAGACTGTACTTTTTGTTGCTGTTAATTTAGTCTACTATATGGTGGAGGAAGGGACTTTGATTCCATGTTTTAGAAGTCCTTTGCTGACTTCTGTAGTCGTAGTGCTAAAATTCAAAGTCCTTCACGATTTCTTGGTACTTGTCTACATTCTAGTTTCATCTTCTACCGTTATATATGCCCTCTCCATAAAGGCTTCTTGTAGTTCTCTGAAGATGACATCTAACATTCTGGTTTTCACTGTTCCCTGTTGAGAATTCTTTACCTAGTAAACGACTGGCCCTTCAAGACCTTATTAAAATATCACTTCTGAACTTTAGATATCTCATCCCTCTTGTCTGGACTGATCCCTACAGTCTGCACTTAACATTTGTCAGTTGGAAGTTAATGATTAGTTCAGAAGTCTGTCTCCACCAGGCTTTGGGGCTTCTTAAGGAAAGGGACCTTTGCAACTCTGGCACATACTAATGTGTGGCACAGGTGCTCAAAAATTATTTACTGAATGTCTTTTTGAAATGGTCTCAGTCTTGAATATAGCTTTAAGGTAGACAGAATACCTTAGACTTCTTCATTCAGTTTAATCAGAAAACTTAGAAAAGACGAATGCACAAGATAGTTTTACATATCCAAGAATGAAGAAAAATTGTTGATGAATTGTTGATGATACTTTTAAATATTCAAGAATGAAGAAAAGTTGTTGATGAATGAAAAATTGTTGATGTTGCTGGTTAGGAAAGACACCCCAGATAGATGAAAAAAAAAAATGACAAAAAAAAACAATACATTTGAAGACATGGGAATGAAAGGGACATTGCCAGTGAAGATTGCTGCTTCATTGGTCATAGGACTTTATGCAGTAATTTGCCCAAAATGACATAGGTAGAAAGAGACAAATCTACCTGTCTGGGATTATAGACCAGGTCTTTTCACCATCTGTGTATTTCAGCCTTGCCTGTAGTCTCCTAATCCTAAATCTTTTTAAAAAATTAATTAATTAATTATTTTTATTAAATCATAGCTGCGTACATTAGTGCAATCAAGGGATACAGTGTGCTGGTTTCATATACAATTTGAAATGTTTTCATCAAACTGTTTAACATACCCTTCATGGCATTTTCTTAGTTATTGTATGAAGACATTTGTATTCGGCATTTAGTAAGTTTCACCTGTACCCTTCTAAGATGCACCATAGGTGTAGCCCCACCAAATACCCTCCCTCCACCCCAACTAATCCTAAATCATAATTGTTTTATAGTTTGGGGTTGTAAGAGACTTGGGTGTGTGTTGAAAAGGGAGGGGTCTGTTACATTAATGGAGCATTGAGCTTGAAAGAATAAACTGATTATTAAGTTCAATTTAAACATTTTACCATTGAACTATTCAAGCTTGAAAACATAAGTAACTTACTTGAGGCTGTTTAGGCTTACCTGTGTGTCACATCTCCTGACCTCATGCTTGTCTACTTTTCACTACTATATGGTGCTTTGGGGGAAAATAAAGAAGTTGCCAGTTTTTCAGAGGAATAGCAAATCTTTTTGCATTTTCTCCCTCCTTGAATCGATAGCTGCTGCTGCTAGGGACTTAAAGTCCTTGAGTGGCTGAGAAACATGATCATTCATTTGGGGATACGGGAGAAACCTAAGCTTCACCATTTCACTTAGCCAGATAGTTTTAACATCAGTGCTTGGGGCCCTCGCTCCAGATGCTTCATAACGAGTGGCTTCTGATCACCATATGGAGCAGTTGTATTTTGATGGTAAAAATGAGATTTTAATATAATAAGGTTATAACTGGCTAATGGGTGGCTAAAATTACATGTTTGGTTTGTCTGTATTTGAAAAGAGCCTATCTGTTACTCCTGTGCAATAGGTTTTTTTGGAATCTTATAAATGCCTGTGAAAAATCAGTTTGAAACCTGTACTTAGTGTGGTGGGCCTCATCAATTTCAACAGACTTTTTATTTTACAAACAACTTGGTTGTCAAAGAAATAAGAGAAAAACACTAACTTAATTTTACTTATTTCTTGTTACAGCTATGTGAGTTTATACTACAATCAAAGCATAAATTTAGTATAATTACTTGCATATTTGTGTTTTCTTTTGGCTATAATTTTTATACCTTTAGATTATTGTACATTGTTATAGTGAGTTGAGTTACTTATTTCTTAATTATGGGACATCTAGGTTACTTGCCATTTTGAACATAATGCAGTTAGTATACAGTTATTCATTTTGCTTCTTTCCTTTTAGGCTAAAGGGCCAGGAGGGAAATACAAGGTCAAAGGGTATGATGGCTTTGTTAATTTTGAGAAATATTACCAGATTTACTTCCGAAAGATATTGATTTACATTGTCTTTAGCAGAGTTTGGTTGACCAGTTTTATCATACTTCTATGGAATTTTGTTTTTAAAAGTTTTTCTTTTTAAATATTGATAAGATTACTTGCTTATCTAATATCGTTCACAGTAGATAAGCAAATTTAGTTTTTTTTTTTTTTTTTTGAGACAGAGACTCAAGCTGTCACCCTGGATAGAGTGCTGTGGCATTGCAGCTCACAGCAACCTCCAATTCCTGGGCTCAAGCAAGTCTCCTGCCTCCGCCTCCCAAGTAGCTGGGACTACAGGCGCCTGCCACAATGCCCAGACGTTTTTTGGTTGCAGCCGTCATTGTTGTTTGGCGGGCCCGGGCTGGTTTTGAACCCGCCAGCTCAGGTGTACGTGGCTGGCGCCTTAGCCCGCTGAGCCACAGGCGCCGAGTCAAATTCAGTTTTGTTTAAGTTTTATTTTCCTGTTTGTATGAATTGTGCATCATATGCCCACAAGTTTACTGGAATTTCCCTTCTTACTAATATTCGTTAGCACTAACACCATAAATATATTACTCTTTTGAAAAATATTTCTCATCTATTTTATTTTCCTTATTGGAGGCTTTATAGCTTTTAAATTATTAAAATCACTGACTTTAAAAAATAATTTTAGAATTTTATCTTTCGATTGTGAGATCTGAGAATGAATGTCACTCTACTATCTGATGCATACTTTTATTTTCTTAAACTTCTGAAGTTCTTTTTGGTATGAGTACCTCTTTAGCCAGTTACACATGTGATTGAAATTGAATTTCATTTATGGGGATTTTATGTTATAGAAAACTACATTCTTATAATTGAGTTTCCATTTGTTTTCTTGAACTTGAATAGGAAAACCAACAAAATGATCTAGGTTTTTTTTTAATGAATTGATACTTATTTTAAATTAATTATGGCAAATTTTAGAGACAAACCAAAATTTTTATGAAAGTAAGATTAGTCAGAAGGCTTTTTCTAACTTACCTCTTACTGTGAATCACTTCTAAAATACATGAATGTAAACTTTGGTTATCTGCTTCCTTTGGGGTGTGAGATAGTCTAGATAAATGAGACAGCCCACGATAATAGTTAAGATTGAGTGCTAGATTCTGTGCTGGTACTTGGTATGGAAATTCTTACCTAAATCTTCATAGCAACCTGAGGAAGTAGCTTCTTTTAATATCTTCATTTTGTGCATGAGAAAATTGAGAGATATGAAGTGACCTGCCAAAGGTGATAATAGGTAATAAGCATTGAAACTGGAACTCAGTCTGCCTGCTTTTGAAAAATGCTATTTCAAAAGTATTACTTCCTATACCGAGGATTTGGACTTCCATCTCTTAAACATTAGAAAGATACTAGATGTTTCAGAATAAGGGAGCGATATGGTATATTATCTCTTCTAGGGAAATGGCTGATGTGACAGTGTAGAAATGTATTGAACTGTGTTTATGATAGGAAGTGGTTGAAATAGGTCACGTGAGCAATGAAGCCTAAACTGTGAAATGAAAGTAGAGACCAGAAGGTATTTTGGAAAGATAGAGGACTTGATTTATAAGAAAGGGGGAAGGCGGAATGCTGACTTGGAGACACTAAATTGGGTAATGATAGGTGGATATGTGCTCACAGCACTTGGTTATATTGCTTTCATAGCATTGAGTGTGATGTATTGTCCAGTGACACGTCTACCTTACCCACTGGATTGTGTGCCTGTCAAGGACAGGGACTGAGTAGAAGTCATGACCAAATACAGAAGGGAGGGCAAGAGACTGAACTGAGAAATACTAAATCTACAAAATCAAAGAGTGGGCAGAGGGAGATGAGCTCTAGTATGTGACAGCTGTCAGGGAGGATAGGGAAAGACCCTTCAGCAAGGCAGCAGAGGGAGGAAGTGTTAGCACATGTAGAATGCCACCTCAGGCTACCAACAGTCCTGGTTGGTGTGCCTAAACATGATAAACTGATGGCTAGTGGTCCTATAGAGCGAAGTAGTCTTTCCTTTGTACTGATTTCTTTTTTCTCCCCGTTCCTTCCTCAGAGTATCCTGTGGTTTCCTTCCTCTACAGGTGCTGATTCTGGGGTGTGACTCAGCCTATTGAGATTAACCAATTAGAACTCTCCTTTCTTTTTAAGTGAATTGATCAATCAGAGTATATGAGGTATATAATCTCTGAGTTTTTAGCTGTTCTCTGTTGAGATAATTGCTTTTGAATGTCCCAGCATTACTAATCTACTTTTAAAGACTTCTGGTTGGTTATATTGAGGTTTGGAGCTATTGGGAAGCCAGAGGATTTCCTCAAGGTTGGATCCAGGAGACCTAAGGTTTTTTCACCTTTTTACTTTGATTAGTAGCTTAGTTTGAATGCAGTTAATCATCTGTGAGGACTGTTGGTCTTAAAAATGGCACAGATCATTCCAAACAATTAAGAATCTCTGTCTCGTCTTGGTGTCTGTGGCTCAAGGGGCTAAGGCACCAGCCACATACGCCTGAGCTGGTGGGTTCGAATCCAGCCTGGGCCCGTTGAACAACAATGACAGCTGCACCCCCAAAATAGCCAGGCGTTGTGGTGGGTGCCTGTAGTCCCAGCTACTTGGGAGGTGGAGGCAGGAGAATTGTTTGAGTCCAGGAGTTGGAGGTTGCTGTGAACCCTGATGCCACAGCACTCTACCCAGGGTGACAGCTTGAGGCTCTGTCTCAAAAAAAAAAAAAAAAGAATCTCTGTTCTCTTTGGTTCTACAGTTACATAAGGTGTAGAGCAGCGGTTCTCAACCTGTGGGTCGCCCCCCCTCTGGACTGTATTAAAGGTTCGTGGCATTAGGAAGGTTGAGAACCACTGGTGTAGGGACTTGTTTTCAGTTTCCTTACTTGGTTCCTAATTTACTTTACATGTCTATTTTTCAAAGAGTTGCTTAGAAAATGAATTTGCTGGTTTTTTTTTTCCCATTACTTTTTGCATCAGGCCTCCTTTATCCTCTGTTCTTTGTCATTTTCTCAATTTTCATCTTTCCAGTTTTTGTCTTTGCTAAGTACAGTGGGAAGGGGAAAAGAGAAAAAGCACCAGTAATTATTCCTCTCTTCCCTTTTTTTTTTTTTTTTTTGCTACTGGCCAGTTCAACCAGGTAATTATTTTTAATTTTTTTTTTCTTTCCTTCCCTTTGTTTTGGTAATTGTTACTACCCTCCTCCCCTCCATTGCTCACAACTGTTCAATTTGGCAGGGCTTCCTGCCCCGTATCTAGAGTTCTCTGTATGGCAATGGGAGATGCAAGGCATGAGTTTTTGGCTGAGGATTGCTGGACATTTCAGGGATTTGGTCCTTCTGTCATCTCTCTTTTGGTGCCTGGTATTGAAAAGTCCAGGTGACACTCCTATCTTGGCAGGTGTTTTCTGTTCCCTATCATATAAAATTAAATGCAAAATTAAATCCTAGTCCAATTTTTTTTAAATTGTATGCCTATCTTGTAATTTTCCCGCACATCAAAATATCAAAATCTTTAATGACTGAGCCCCTAGTGAATACACTAGGGACAATGAAACAAGGCAGACACCAGAAGGTACTTTGAACTGTTGTTGTCATAACATTAATGGTGTTCGGTTGCAGCCTGAGTGCTTTAGGGAAATTTGAGAGCTTTCTCTGACCATTATTTCTTGGCAGCCAGTCAGTATTAGGGTTGGGAGTTAAAATTTTTTCTGAAGACCGTCGCTTGAAAAAGCAAGGATTCTTCATAGCAGCTACTTAAGTGTATACAAAATACCCAGATGATATTTTAGCCAGAGTTGGTAGGCCAGTTTATAGGAAACATCTAGGTGGTATTTCTTTTTAAGGGGTGGGGAGGTAGGGATGGAAATCTTTCTTTTTTATTTTTCTTCCTTTGATTTTAAAAGATTTTGTCAAGTATATTTTGCTTGTTTCAGGAATGGTATGGACTTGTCAACCCTTATTTATTATTGGTACCAGCTAGAGTTGTAGAGTTGGCCATTGTTGTGGTATCTCTTGTGGTCATGCTTTTACAGGACTTGGGAAATTGTATACTGTAAATTCTAGTTGTGAGGCCAGATCTTCAGTCTGGATTTTCCTTATTAATTCATCCATTCATTCAAGAAATATCCTCTGAGCACTTGGCTGGGAATAGTTCAGTGAACAAAACAAATTTTCCACTTTTGTGAAACTTAGGTACTAATGACAAGGTACAGAAACAAGTATAAGTAGTATGTCAGCCAGTAGAGGACTGTGGAGAAAAACAAAGCTGAATAAGATGGAAATATCCTGTCAGGAGGATGCTCCTATTTTGTAAAAAGTGGTTAGAAAAGTCCATAATAATAACTAGTATTGGAGCAAAGATCTTGAAGAAGTGAATTTGATCTGTGCATATATTAGAGAGAGGGAGAAATTGGTTAAAGATAGAACCAGACTGCAGTGATCCTGTGATTGAAGCTTTCTTGGTCTGTTCTAGGAGTGGTGAGTAGGTCATTGGAGGCTTTGAGGGGAATGATTGGTAGAAGATGAAGTCAGAGAGGGTTGGTTTGGGTTGAAGGGATGGCAGATAATATATGGTCTTATAACCCAGCGGGACTTTGGTTTTTACACTATAGGAGAGAAGTCATTTCAGAGTTTTGACTTATTACATATTCATTTTAAAAATTAAAATTAAAACAAATTCTAATAGATTTAGTGGGTACAAAGTTGGATTCTGTTACACGTATACATTGTATTGTGGACTCTGGGATTTGGGTGTGCCCATCACCAGAGTAGTGTAGATTGTACCCTGTAGGTAATTTTTCATTCCTCACCCTGTTCTACACTTATTGTTTTAAATAGACATGTCAGTTGCTTTGTAAAGATGGGAAGGGCATAAAGACAGCATTTACCAGGGAGCAGTAGTAATCTTGGGTGGGAGTTTATGATGAATTTGGGCAGGGATGGGAAGAAGTACTCGCATTTTATGTATTTTAATATATTCTGAAGGGAGTGCCAATAGTTGATGATAGAGTGAATGTGGGCTATGGGTTTTGGCCTGAACAACTTGAAGAATGGAGTTGACATTTACTGATATGGCTAAGCCTGCAGAAGGGGTAAGTTTTTGGGGAAAATAGCGAGTTCAGTTTTGGGCATGTTATTAATCCAAGTGAAGATACTGTAAAGATAGCTGAATATACATGAGCCTGCAGTCAAGGGCAGAGGTCTGGGTTAGAGATACAATGAGAGTAGGTGGCCGAAGAAGTCCAAAGTCTTAGCCTTGGGATCCTGTAATGCTGACAGAGGGAGAAACTAGCAAAGAATACTAAAAAGCACCCCATGAAGGAGGAGAATTAAAATTGAGTGGTATCCATGAAGCCAAAAGAAATGTTTTAAGAAGGAGGGAGTGAGTGATCAAATGCTATTAGTTAGAGGACTAAGAGGTGACTGTTAGATTTAGCAACATAAAGATCACTGGTGACCTTAAGTTGTTTTTGGTTTCATGGTAGAGGTGAAAACTTGATTGGAATAGGTTTAAGAGAGATTTGAGGGCAAGGAATTAAAGACTACAGAGATAGTTCTTTCAAGGAGTTTACTATACAGTGAAGCTGGAAACGGTGTAACTGGAGGGGATGTGGAGTCAAAGAATTTTTCTTTTCCTCTTCTCCTCTCCCCTTCCTTCACTTCCTCCCCTCCCTCAATCTGTCTGATGTGATAGTTTATTAGAAAGTACGTCTTTACAAACGACAACAATGATAACTGTAGCAAAAATAGCCGGGTGTTGTGGCAGGCACCTGTAGTCCCAGCTACTTGGGGGGCTGAAGCAAGAGAATCCCTTAAGCCCAAGAGTTTGAAGTTGCTGTGAGCTGTGATGCTACAGCGCTCTATCAAGGGCGACATAGTGAGACTGTCTCAAAAAAAAAAAATTTTTTTTTTAAATTAAAGAAAAATGCAAGTAAGTTCAGGGAAATTTTGATGGCTGTTTTTTCCCACCACTCCTTTGTTTATTTCTTTTAGCTTTCCTGATGGTACTTTTACTGTAATTGCTTATGATTATTGAGATGATATTTGAGATGAGTTCAGGAAGTATTCTGAAAGCACATAATACAGTTACAGCACTTTACGTGCTTCTCTCCGTGGTTCATTTATGTTTGAGTAAGTAGTAGTCAATATTTAGTGCTGAAACATCATTGTAATTGCTTCTTAATCCTCTTCATTGGTCTTTCTTCAGATTTTCATCTCTTAGCTACTGATCTCTGCTCCTGACATTTGGATTTCCGAAACACAGATCTGCTCAGGTTCTGTTACTGCTAAACAAGTCTTCTGTGGCTCCCTATTGTCTGTAGAAGTTAGTTTGCCTCTTTACCCACCTTCTGCTCTGAAGGGCTCCCTAGGGGATTCTAATGCACACATCTGATGTTTCTTACGGCAGGACTACAGGATAAAGGTCATGTTCCTTATTGGTGTACAGAAAGTCCTCTGTGAGCTGCCTCAGCCCTCATCTTCTGACATGGTGACATGAACATGAGATGCTCTTTAACATCTCTGTACTTTTTTATATGTACTGTTCTTTTTTTTCTAGAATGGCATTCATCCTCTTAGCCATTTCCTTAAATTAGTTTATCTTTTTAGGAGCCCAATATAGAGGTATCTTCCCCCAGGAAAGCTGGTTGACTTATTTTCCTTATGTCTCTTCCTCCTCAGTATATTCTTTGTTACCTGTGTTCCTGTTAAAAATCGTGCAGTTGTTTTATTGTAGCGTTTGTTATATTTATTTTACTGTTTGTTTTCGTGATGGATTTCCTGTGTCCCTAATTTATAGATACCCGATAAGTTTTTGTAGAATGAATGACTTAGTCAAGTAAATAATTATTTGATATTGATGCAGTTTTGATTGACCCATTTGGATGGGCATTTTTATCATTCAATTTGTATAGAATATGCGAATGAGCAATTCACATAGCATTCTTAAAGATGGAATTGTAACCCATAGTATGTGAGGAAATGAGAATGTTATTAAATAATTTGTTCTCATTAGCAATTAATGGGATTTGATGACTTTGTTATATATCCCAAATCTCTATTTTTGTGTGAATATTTTTCTTCCTTTTTTTTTTCTTTTTATCTCCTTCTGTTTGGATTTTGTCTTTAGTTATTGTTATCCTCTACCCTAAAATTCAGCATGTCTTAAAACTCATTGCCTACACTTGATCCCCCTCTTGATTCCTCCATTAGTGTTTTTATCTATCACTATTCTTAGTTACTTAGGTTTCTTCGCAGTGTCTTTAAGCCTTATTATTGCCTCTGATCAGTTACTGAGTTCTTTTATAATTCAATAAACAATTTTTTTCCTCCTTCCTGTGGTCCTGACCCATTAGTAGTAGAAATGAGAAGCTGAATAAGAGAAGGTCCTAGTCCATAAATGATTAAGCTACAATGTGATAAGTATGGCAGTACTGTAAAGGTAGTTCCTCAGAGTTAGAAACATCCAGTGTACATACAACTTCCACTTAGAAAAGGAGACTATTATAGGTAATAGGTAAATGTACCTGTTTCAACTTGCTTGCAAATTCAACTTAAGAAGAAACCTACAGGCTCAGTGCCCATAGCACACTGATTATGGCGCCAGCCACGTGCACCGAGGCTGATGGGTTTGAGCCTGGCCCGGGCCAGCTAAACAGCAATGACAACTGCAACAAGAAAAGAGCAGAGTGCTGTGGTAGGTGCCTGTAGTCCCAGCTACTTGGGACTATACATATACCACATTTTATCAGTCTACTCTTGAATGGATGGGTACTTGGGTTGTTTCCACATCTTTGTGGAAAGGCTAAGGTAAGAGAATCGCTTAAGCCCAAGAGTTCGAGGGTGCTGTGAGCTCTGACACTACAGCACTCTACTTTGGGCGATATAGTGAGACTGTGTCTCAAAAAAAAAAGAAAAAAAGAAACCTACAGAACCCAGCTTGTTTGTAACCTGGCACCGCCTACAATGGTGGAATAGTTGACATTATGAAAAAACTAAAATGCTTTCTCTCACATACCACTCAACCCGCACTTCTGACACCAGATGTGTGGAGGTTACTTGCCCATGCATCAAGCAATTCTGACACCAGATCCTCCAGTAGACACAATTTATTATTTACTTATTTATAACAACAAAGTGTCTTACAATTTATTATTTACTTATTTATAACAACAAAGCAACTTTTTTCTAATTTCAGAAAATTGTGGGGGTGTACACGTGTTTTGGTTACGTGAATTGTTTTGTACAGCTTGAGTTCAAGTTATAAGTGTGCCCATCACCTGGGGATAGTGTGCATTGTACCCATTAGGTGTGAGTTTACCTTTCCCCTCCTACCCTCTCTCTACTGCTTGCTTTCCTTTGAGTTTTTTTTTTTTAATTTCAAAATTGTCACAGTGTACACAAGTTTTGTTTACATGATTTGCTTTTGTACATTTTAAATCAAAGTTATTAGGGTGCCCTTTATCCAGAGTTTGTGCCTTGTACCAGGTGTGTGAATTTACCCAATCTCCCCCCACCTACTTGATTTCTCTTGACTTTTACTTCCATATGTGTGCTTAACTGTTGATCAGCTAGTTCCAATTTTGTGTTGAGTACATATGGTGTTTGTCTTTCCATTCTTGAGATTCTTCACTTAAGAGAATGGTCTCCAGTTCCATCCTGGTTACAAAAGATACTAGGTCACCATTTTTTTATGGCTGAGTAGTACTTCATGGTATACATATACCACATTTTATTAGTCCACTTGGACTAATAAAATGGATGGGTATGGATGGGTACTTGGGTTGTTTCCACATCTTTGCAATCGTGAATTGTGCTGCTAAGAACATTCACGTGCAAGCGTCTTTTTGATAAAAAAAAAAGGTGAATTCCTTGGGTGAATCTCTAGTAGTAGGATTGCTAGATCAAATGGTAGGTCTACATTTAGTTTTTTGGGTGTCCCCTTATAAGTTTCCATAGAGGTTGTAGTGGTTTACAGCCCCACTAACAGTTTGTAAGTATTCCTTTCTCTCCGCATCCACACTATCTCTTAGTATTTTGGCAATTTTTGATAAGAGCCATTTTCACTGGAGTTAGGTGGTTATGATTATGGTTTTGATTTGCATTTTCCTGATGATTAGACATGTTGAATATTTTTTCATGTATTTATTGGCCATTCGCCTTATCTTCATTTGAAAAATTTTTGTTTTATGTCTTTTGCCCACTTTTTAATGGAGTTATTTGTTTTTTTCTTACAATTTAAATCTGATAAGGATAAGGGATCGGGCCCACAAGACAACCTTCCACATCATTTGCAAACTGCAGGTTGTGACCTGTGCTTATGACTGATGACCTCTAAATTGCAGTTCCCATGGTCCCCTCTTTGAGTTTGATTAATTTGCTAGAGAAGGTCACAGAACTCATACATTTTGCTTATGTTTACTTGTTTATTTTATAGCATATTACAAAGGGTATAGATGAACAGAACTCATACATTTCACTTATGTTTACTTGTTTATTTTATAGCATATTACAAAGGGTATAGATGAACCGCCAGATGGAAGTGAGGATTATTAGGGCAGGGTATGTGGAAGAGGGTGTGTAGCTTCTTTGCCCTCTAGGATCAGGCAACCCTCCAGGCACCTTCACGCCTTCAGCAATCCAGAAGCTTTCTGAACCTTGTCCTTTTGACCTGTTGAGATAGCTTTATTATGTAAGCATGATTGATTACATCACTGGCCTTTGGTGATCTACTCAACCTTCAGCCCCTCTCCTTTCCCTAGAGAGGTGGGGCTGAAACTTTCCAGTTGTTCTGATGGCTCCTTTTCCCCCCTGGTTACCTGCTCCCATCCTGAGGGTAACTAGTGGTCCCCAGCTACTCTCATGGCATTAGTATACAAAAGGCATTATCATTACTCTGGAAATTCCAAAAGTTTTAGGAGCTGTGTGTGGGGCTCAGAAACTAAATATATATCACTATATTATAGGCACTTTGAAAATAAGAGAATATCTCTTTTATATATTCCTTAGTTTTTATTTATTTATTTATTTATTTATTTATTTATTTTTTTGGAGACAGATCCTCAAGCTGTCACCCTGGGTAGAGTGTTGTGGCATCACAGCTCACAGCAACCTCCAACTCCTGGGCTCAAGCGAGTCTCCTGCCTCCGCCTCCCAAGTAGCTGGGACTACAGGCGCCCGCTACAACGCCTGGCCATTTTTTGGTTGCAGCCGTCATTGTTGTTTGGCGGCCCCGGGTTGGATTCGAACCCGCCAGCTCAGGTGTACGTGGCTGGCGCCTTAGCCGCTTGAGCCACAGGTGCCGAGCCCTTAGTTTTTATTTATATCACTATATTATAGGCACTTTGAAAATAGAGAATATCTCTTTTATGTATTCCTTAGTTTTTATTTTGGTTACCTTCTCAGATCCTCATTACTATGTTTAGGTAATTTTAATTTTTAATTTTTTTTTTTGAGATAGAGTCTTACTGTGTTGCCCTAGGTAGAGTGCTATATTGTCACAGGTCACAGCAACCTCAAACTCTTGGGCTTAAGCAACTCTCTTGCCTCAGCCTCCTGAGTACAGGTGCCTGCCACAACACTTGTCTATTTTTTTTTGTCATGGTTGTCCTTGTGGTTTACCTCGCTTGGGTCAGATTCGAACCCGCCACCCTGGGCGTATGTAGGTGGCGCTGTAACCGCTGTGCTAAGGGTGCCAAGCCTATACTTAGGCAATTTTAAGACCTCTTAATAGCTTGTTGTGCTTCAACTCTTGCCATCCCACTTTATCATGTGCCCTTTCATCAGAAAGCATTCAGAAAACCTGTGGCTCAGTGAGTAGGATGCCGGCCCCATGTACCGAGGGTGGTGAGTTTGAACCCAGCCCCAGTAAAACTACATCAAAAAATAGCCAGGCGTTGTGGTGGGCACCTGTGGTTCCAGCTACTCGGGAGGCTGAGGCAAGAGAATCACCTGGGCCCGGAAGCTGGAGGTTGCCGTGAGCTGTAACTGTATAGCACTCTACTGTGGGTGACAAGGTGAGACTCTGTCTCTACAAAAAAAAAAGGAAAAAAAAAAAGCTATATGTTGTTCTTCTTCCTGTTCACAAAATAAATCCAAAACTAAACCTGGAATTCAAAGCCCTTGAAGACTTTGAAAGACTTTCCTTTCTTGTCTTCTGCTACATGAACCTGTCACCCAGCAAAACTCTGTTCAAAAACACATTCTTTTTTGCCTTGATTGTTCCTGTTGGGGGGAGCCTAACATAGCCACACACAAACCCTTTCCCCCTCCTTTTCCTCTCCTTCTAAGACAAAGACACAAAGAATAGGGCTGGGGGAGGGGTGGAAGGTCTCCCCTTCCCCTTCCCCCCACCGCAAGAAATTCAGCCAAAGAACCCTAACCTGACAGGCAACCTGTGGGATGTACCCCCCCCCAACCATATAAAAATGGTCGGAGGTGGTGCCTGTGGCTCAAGGAGTAGGGTGCCGCCCCCATATACCAGAGATGGTGGATCAAACCCAGCCCCGGCCAAAAACTGAAAAAAAAGGTATGATATGGTTAAATCCTTGCTGAAGAATATCATTAGCCAAGAATTGTAATTTTGGCTTGGTGCCTGTCGCTCAAGTGGCTAAGGCACCAGCTACATACACCTGAGCTGGTGAGTCCAAATCCATCCAGGGCCTGACAAACAACGATGGCTGCATCCAAAAAATAACCGAGCATTGTGGCAGGTGCCTGTAGTCCCAGCTACTAGGGAGACAGAGGCAAGAGAATCGCTTGAGCCCAGGAGTTTGAGGTTGCTGTGATCTGTGATGCAACAGCACTCTACCTAGGGTGATAGCTTGAGGCTCCGTCTCAGAAAAAAAAAAAAAAAGGGTGGCGGCCCCATATACCGAAGGTGGCGGGTTCTAACCCAGACTCGCCAAACTGCAAACCAGAAAAATAGCCAGGAGTTGTGGTGGGTGCCTGTAGTCCCAGCTACTCGGGAGGCTGAGGCAACAGAATCGCCTAAGCCCAGGATTTGGAGGATGTGAGCTGTGTGATGCCATGACACTCTACCGAGGGCGATAAAGTGAAACTGTCTCTACAAAAAAAAAAAAAAAGTGATCGGGTTGTAGACTCCGTCTTTGGTCTGTCAATGCAAGTCACCCTCCCTGTTTTATAAATTTGGCTTAAACATCTCTGCAGGCCTTGTCTCTGGGCCCCACTTTCAATTTCAGTCTTGCTTCCTTTCCTGTAATGTTTTACTTTTGCTTCGTCTACTTACTGACATTGTCTTTATTCTTTGATATAGTTCCTAATTGTTAAATCCAGTATGAACCTTTTATTTAGATAATAATGCCTGTGTTCTTGATACACTCTTTGTTTTCCTTCCAAGGCATCACTCTCTCCTGTTTCTATTTCATACCTGTTACTGCCTCCTATCCATGAATTCACCTCATTTTCCTATCTTGGTTAATGATGCTGTGAGTCATTCAGTTACTCAGATTAATGAACCTGGGAGTCATCTTGAGTTCTATTCTCTCATCTCTCATTTTCCATTGGTTGTCAATCAAGTCTTGCTGCTGGTTCTATTCCCTTTTCATTCCCTTTACTATTTCCTTGGGCTAGGTCTAGTATACTGAGTAAAATGCTGCTTTAGAGTAAGTCTTCTGCCTTATCCTGGATATTCTGTATTGGTGGTCCCTGCCCTTTTAGCCACAGGGACTAGTTTCATGGAAGACACTTTTTCTACAGACCCATGGGGTGGAAGATTTGGTTTGCGGGTGATTCAAGCACATTACATCTCCACTTTAGATCATCAGGCCATTAGATTTCTCATAAGGAGTGCACAACCTAGATCCCTTGGCTTGAGCAGTTGACAGTAGGGTTTAAGCTAATACTACGCTTATCAAATGGGAGGCAGAGCTCAGTGGGTGATGTGAAGGATGAGGAGCAGCTGTTAATATAGATGAAGCTGCTTTGGCTTTCCAATTGCTCACCTCCTGCTATGCAGCCCCGTTCCTAACAGATACTGTTCTGAAGCCTAGGGATTGGAGATCCCGGTTCTATGTATTAATAGGAAGTTCCTGTTAGTTATAGCCAGTAGGAATGACTTAGATAGAATAGTTTGGGGTCGACCACCATAAGGTAGCACTTGAACCACGGACTAATCTTTCTGTGTCCATTGAAGGTTGGTTTCCTAAACAGCTTTATTAGAAAATTGTTATGAAATAATTTCTGCTTTTTATAACAAATTTACTTAAGGATTACAAAGAGGACTTGTTAGGATTATAGGGAAAAAAGAAGATGTGTGGAACCAGGTTGTAGCTAAGATACTTGCCAAAAGTGAACTTACAGGACATTTTCTTAATGAAGAAGGGAAGAGATTAAAAGTTTGCAAATAACACTTTGTACTTAATTGTTCACATGCCAGTTAAAGAGCAATTAATTCTTGGAAGATTTTTTTTTTTTGCAGTTTTTTGGTCAGGGCCAGGTTTGAACCCACCACCTCCGGCATATGGGGCCAACACCCTACTCTTTGAGCCACAGATGCCACCCAACTCTTGGAAGATTTTGAGACTGGGAATAGACAGAAATTCAGGCTTTAGTGTGGGAAATTGTAAGCTAATGTATTCGAGTAGTACTGTTAAGAGATGGCATTTAACTATCAGTTAATACCCAGGAGAGACTCCTGATTTCATTGTTGCATGTTCCTGGAAGATAATGCTATAATGTGCTGACGCTTGAACTATGGTAACATAATCACTGTTACTGCTATAACATAAGCATTAGACATTTAGCATTAAAGAATTATTTTCTAAAACTGAGTATGATCATAGAAGAACTCTTTAGTTTCTTTTTATTTTTTATTAAATCATAGCTGTGTACATTAGTGCAATCGTGGGATACAATGTGCTGGCTTCATATACAATCTGAAACACTTTCATCAAACTGTTTAGCATAGCCTTCATGGCACTTTCCTAGTTATTGTATGAAGACATTTGTATTCTGCATTTTGTAAGTTTCATCTGTACCCTTCTAAGATGCACCATAGATGTGATCCCAACAATTACCCTCCTTCCACCCATCCTCCCCCTTCCCCTCCCCTCCCCTCCCGTGCCCCTTTCCCCATATTCTTGTGCTATAATTGGGTTATAGACTTCATATGAAAGCTATAAACTAGCTTCATAGTAGGGCTGTATACATTGGATACTTTTTCTTCCATTCTTGAGATACTTTGCTAAGAATATATTCCAGCTCCATCCATGTAAACATGAAAGAGGTGTTATACATTATACCATGTATAATATTCCATGGTATACATGTACCACAATTTATTAATCCATTTGTGGATTGATGGGCACTTGGGCTTCTTCCATGACTTAGCAATTATGAATTGGGCTGCAATAAACATTCTCGTACAGATATCTTTGTTATAATGTGGTTTTTGGTCTTTTGGGTTATATACCTAGTAAAGGATATATACCTTCTGGGTATATACCTTATTGGTGTTGAGTTGTGTGGGGTTCTGAAACTGTCTGCTATCTGAATTTCAGAATCTCTTGGCATGTCTGGAAAGTTCTCTTTCATAATCTCATGAAAAAGAGACTCTGTGCCTTGTGAGGCCACTTCGTCGCTTTCAGGTAGCCCTATAAGGCGAATGTTGGTTTTCTTTGGAGTATCCCAGAGCTCTCTGAGAAAATGATCAGTTTTTGCCCTCCATTTCTCTTCCTCTTTGGATGTTTGGGAGCGTTCGAAAGCTTTGTCTTCAATATCAGAAATCCTTTCTTCTGCTTGCTCCATTCTGTTACAGAGGGATTCTACTGTATTTCTCAGATCTTTGAGGGCTGCAAATTCTTGTCTCAATGTGTCAAAATCTTTGGTCATTTTGTCTTTGAATTCCTTGACTTCTTGAGACAATTTTTGAAATACTCCCTGAATTTCTAAATCCAACTTTTCCTCTATTTTATTGATTTTGTTTGCAATCCAAATTCTGAATTTGGTTTCTGATATCTCAGCCATCTGTTTATGCATAGGATCTTCAGTTGTGTCCGCGAATTATTCCTTGAGGGGGTTGATCTGCTCTGGTTGTTCATGTTGCTGCAGCTTTTTCACTGATTCCGCCCCATGATTATTTTGCACCGTTTGGCAAGATGAGCAGATAATGATAAGTTGGGTTGGGGGTTCTAGGAGTAGTGATTGGCTAGTCCTTTGTGTGAAAGCTGAGACTGATATCTGTACCTGTTCCCATAGAGTTTTGCCAATGACCTGCACAGTGCTACTGCCTGAGAAACCGGGGACCTTCTTGGTGTATAGGGGTTAAGTGACTGTCTTGTTTTCAGCTGGTCTCTGTCTTACCCTAGGTAATCTGGGTTGAAGTCTGAGCTGTGGAGAAATACCAGCAGTTAAGTCACCCTGCCCCCCCCCCCCCCACAGGAAACAATTGGAAAAAGAAAATCAAATCTTCCCACTATCACACACCCAGGGTACCACTTTGGATAGTCCTCGGGTGATTAGCCCGGTTGAAGAGGTCCCAATCAATTGTCTCAGTCAGCACTGGCCTCAAGTGGGAGAGT
>CAUYON010055682.1:0-19541 GCA_963573935.1 Arctocebus calabarensis
CTATTAACTAGCTGAGTATTTACCAAAATCTCGTTTGACAACTAGAAGAGGGAATCTGGATTTAATTCCTAGTTAGCCATTGATTGTGTGAACTTATTTAGATTGAAGTTCTCTGGGCCCCAGTTTTTTAAATCTCTAAAACGAATACAACTGTCAATGTACTTTAATAAACATGTGAATAAAACAAAACAAAACAAAAAAAAAACATTTCTTCATAAAACTGAAAAAAATGAAAATAAAATGTGATTGTATGATAAATTAAACAACATAAAATAATAACAACAACATATACTTAGTTGACATTCTCGCATTTAGCAAATTATAAATATATAATTCATCTAATTATCTTCCCAATTTGGCTCATACCTACATTTCCATACTGTTTTTCTACTGACTTGTATACAACACAAATGCTTGCCAATTCTCCAAACATAATTATTTGTTGTCTCATTAGTTGTCCTGACCTGATATTTTCTCTCTTCTTTCCTTTATTTCCAGATTCTCTCTCTATTTTTTTTCCTTCATACAGCATTCTTGCTCTTAAGTCCACTTGTTGAAATCTTATTTCCAAAACCTATGTGGTCAGTGCACTTAAATATTCATTTCCCTATGACAACTTTGTTAAATCCTCCCCCTTTTTATGTACATTCTCTTTATGCATGTATGCTCCACATTTTTCATTTTGTACAAAATTTACATATGTAAATCTTACTAGAACTAAGACACATAATTGGATACACATCACAGTTCTTTGCCCATTTTATAGCTTATAATGGTCCTTGTATAAGTCATGCATGTATAAACAAATGAGTGGATGAATATATGAATATGAAAAGGTGAGGAAGGTAAAAAATTAGAGACAAAAGTTTTCATTATGTCAGCAAAACTTTTTAGTCAGTTAGAATGTGTCCATCCTATTTTGTTTCAATTTGTAATACATAACATAAAATATTCAGTCAAGCATCCATGAATGTATCAAGTTCAATTTGATGATTATCACAATCCAAAAGAACAATTTTCACATAATGAGTAAATCCCCTGGAAAATATGATAGCAAATTGACAAATATCTTTATCAGGTAATTAAATGGTCTTTGAAATCTCAAAAACCCTTGATCTATTTGATCTATTTCATGGTGATATGAAAAGAACTAGATAGTGGTATCATATGTTGACCTAGTTTGTCCATTTTCTACTTTTGAGATTCAAATACTGTTAGTATACCTTCTCTCTTCTCTCTTATCTCTATCTACTTCATAAATACCATTATGTTTGAAAGATCTTTCTCATTCTCAATAAGACTTCTTACGAACATGAATCTTGAAATTATTTTCTTGTTACCATTGATTAAGTATCTTCTCTATTTCATTAAAAATTAAATGAAAACTTATAGGGTCTAAAGAAACTTTTTTCTCTTTGCTTCTGAGAATGACTTATGAAGTGCAAATATAATCATAAACTGAGTGTCATACTCTAGGGAAATGCGGTGGAATTTAAATGGTCTGTACCAAGTTTACATGGTGAATTCAACTCTATTTAACCACATTGCATCATCCCAGATGATGAGAAATGGGGAAGAGTAAGCTTCTATCTGTTATCCAGATGAAAAACATTAGAGTAGCCTAAAATGATGTGTCTATTTTATATGACTGAATCTAACATTACATCATCACAGCTGAGTTCACTTCATTTAAGAGTATTTATTCAGAAGAATAGCATTCTTCCTGCTGTATTTTCATATGACTTACAGTATTTATTCAACTTATGTTTTCACAGAATGACACAGGAAATAGCTACAGAGAATTGAGGGGTTTTAAAATAAATCCATATTTATTGTATTATAATAATTAATAAAACATGACCTGGATTCTATTTTAAAATTTTCAAACATATGTTTGAGAATTTTATGGTTGTCTTGTCCTTGAATTTTCCATTGACTATCACTTCATGATGCCCTAAATATTTCAGGAGGGTAGGCAGGCCCTTTCACATCATCCAAAATTAATTTAGCAATAATCTGAAAGAGCTGGCACAGCTCTCACTGTAATTACCAAAAATTTAGAGAAAACCTTCAATAAAAGCAGAGGCCATCTAACAAATCAGTGCAATTATCAGCATACCCATCCTAAGGGGAAACTGCATTTAGATAAAATGGGCCTTTGATTTTCTACTCACTTTATATAAAGTGTCTTCTTCAGGGTCACTCTCTAGATTAAAATTCTTCCTTGGTTTATCATTCTCTGTATGTAGGGTTTGCTTGGGGCAAGCTCACTTTATATGTTTAGTCCTAGTATTATCACTAATAATTCTATGTTTCATTCTCAAAAGTCTTCCAATTTATATAATATATTATATGGTCATCCTATACATAGGATAGAATCACTACACAATTTATAAATTTCTTTATAATTTGGCTCGAGGCTATATTTCCCATTGTATTTCTTCAACTTGTACCTTACCCTCCAGACACATGAAACTATGCTACTCTAAAACTCCATTGATTGCTATATCTTTATATTCCTGAACATAGATTTCTTTCTGCTTGAAGTGTCCTTTCCTGCTTTTTTTCATATTTATTTCATATTGATTCTTAGAAGCATAAACTTCAAGTTCTCTGTGTTGACTTCCTTAATTCCCCTGGAATAATACTGGGAAAACAGATTCAACTTGTTTAGTTACAAATAAATTATTAAGCCATATTTCAGTTTAGTAAGAAAGTGCCTGGGGCCATTAGCAAAGCAGTTCTGCCACAGGCAAAAGAATGGAGTATGGCAGTTGAGTCTACTGATTTACTATTCCTGCCCTAAGTAGTGTTTGGTTCCCCCTGCTCTGTAGCTCTTAATATTTAATTTATTTATATTTTATATCTCAACATTGTACAGAATTCTAAGATCCCAAGATTCTCATCCTTCGTCCCTTAAGTATGGACAGAAATTATGAATATAGTGGCACATCACTAGTGATATTTGGTTACTAATCAGTTGAATTTGAGTTAATCAAAAGTGACTTTACCTGGGTGGACTATCCTAATGAAGTAAACCTTTAAAATTGACTGAGATTTTCCTGAAGTTAGAGGTTTTTAAGTGTTAGAGTATGAGCAATCCTGTAAAAGGGACTTTGATGCAAGAACCCTAGAATGGCCTCTACTAGCTGAGAATAACCTCTGGTTAACAGATAGCAAGAAAATGAAACCTAGATCTACAAATGCAAGGGATTTAACTTTTTAAAAAACTTGAATGACCTGTGAAAGGATTTTGATCTACACATGAAAACACAGGTCAACCAACATTATGATATCAGCTTTGTGAAATCTTAAGCAGAGGACCAAGCTAATATGTGCCTAGACTTCTGATTTACAAAACTATCAGATAATAAAAGAAAGCCATAGTTTGTTGCTAAATTTATAAAAAATTATTATGTAAAATAGAAAACAAATATAATCATTTAACGCATTAATATTTCCTTTTATTTAAAAATTATGTACTTTTGTTTAATAATTGCTCAAAAATAATTACTGTGAACTTTTTGAGCACAGGCACTATTTTTTATTATTTTTTATTTCAGATTAATGTGAAGGAACAAACAACTAGGTTACAATGTTTGTATTTGTGAGGTAGAGTACCTCTTGTAGTTGTGTCTCACCCCCAAGAGGTGTGCCATATACACTTACATTGTGCCCATTAAGTGGGAATATACCAATCTCCTTCTCTCGTCCCCTCTACTCCCTCTCTAGTTCCTTGTCCCCAACTTGAATATATATGAGATTTTCTTTTATGTGGGTGTGTATCAGATCATCAACTGGATTCATATTAGTACTGAGTACATGAGACATTTGCTTTTTCATATACTTTACTAAGGATGTGTTTCAACTCCACCCAGGTTAATACAAAAGATGTAAAGTCTCCATCTTTTTATGGCTGAATCACAGTATACATATACCACAGTTTGTTCATCCATTCCTCAGTTGGTGAACATTTAGGTTTTTTACACATTTTGGTGATTGTACATTGAGCTGCAACAAACCATCTAGTGTAAATGTTTTTATAAGAAAATAATTTTTTCTTCTGGGTAGATGACTAGTAATGGGATTGCAAGATCAACTGGGAGGTCTGATTTGAGTTCTTTGAGGATTCTTCGTACTTCTTTCTAAAGAAGCTGTATTAGTCTACAGTCTCACCAGCAGTGTAAAAGTATTCCTTTCATTGCATATCAGCACCAGCATGTGCAGCTTTAGGACTTTTAGTGTGGGGTATTCTGTCATAATGTGGAGTTTTGATTTTCATTTCCCTGATGTGTAGGGATGATGAGCATTTTTTCATATGTTTGTTAGCCATTTGTCTATCTTCCTCAGAGAAACTTCTTTTCATCTCTCTTGCCCAGTGATAGATGGGATTTTTTGCTCATTTGTTGCTGAATAGTTGGAGTTCTCTGAAGATTCTACTTATCAAACCTTTGTCAGATTCATAACATGCAAATACTTTTTCCTTTCTGAAGGTTGTTTTTTTGCTTTACTTGATGTGTCCTTAGCTATGAAGAAGTTTTTCAGCTTAGCTATATCCCATTTGTTTATTTTTGTTGTTGCAATTGCCACTGAATTTTGCTTCATAAAATATTTCCCTAGGCTTGACATCATCAAGAGTTTTCCCTACTTTCTTACAGGATTTTTATCACTTCATCTCTTAAATTTATATCTTTTATCCATCTGAGTCAATTTTTGTAAGCAATGAAATGTGTGGGCCCAATTTCAGTCTTTTACATGTGCTTATTTAGTTCTCCCAGCAGCATTTATTTAATAGTGTATGCTTTTGTTTAGTTTATCGAAGATAAGATGACTCTCAGAGACTGGATTCATCTTTTGGTTTTCTTTTATGTTCCATACATCTATGTTTCTATTTTTTTGTGACAATACCATGCAGTTTTGATCATTATGGACTTTTAATATAATCTAAAGTCTGGAAGAGTGATGCCTCGAGCTCAGAAAATGCATAGCATTTGAGAATATATGAATATTGCCTTAGCTACACAGGGTATTTTTCTGCTTCCATACAAATGAAGCACTATGTTTTTTTCAAGTTCTTCAAAGTATGATGATGGTATTTTAATGGGATTGCATTGAATCTGTATATTGCTTTGGGTAGTTTATACATGTTGATTCTTCCCATCCAAGAATATGGTATATTCTTTCATTTGTTAATGTCTTCTACTATTTTTCTTATGGTTTCTTAATTTTCCTTGTAGATATCCTTCAGCCCTTTTGTCAGATATATTCTTAGGTATTTGCTTTAAAGTTACTGTGAAGGGAATTGTGTCATTGATTTGCCTCCAAACACAGATTTCTTTGTTTCTTTCTTTCTTTTTTTTTTTTTTTTTTTTTTGCAGTTTTTGGTCTTGGGCTGGGTTTGAACCCGTCACCTCTGGTATATGGGGATGACAACCTACTCCTTTGAGCCACAGGCAGCATCTGCAAATGTTCCTTATTTGTGGACATTGATTTTATACCATGAGAAATTACTGCATTTCTTGATCACTTCCAGGAATTTTGTGGTTGAGTTTCTGGAGTTTTCCAAATATAAGGTCATATCATCAGCAAAAAGTGACAGCGTGACCTCTTCTGCCCCCATTTGGATGCCATTTATTTCCTTCTCTTGCCTAATGTATTGGCTATAACTTCTAGAACAGTAGTGATGATAGTGGACATCATTGTCTGGTTCAAGTTCTAAGTGTATAATATTTCAGTTTTATTCCATTCAGTGTAATATTGGTTATGGGCTTCTCATAGATGGCTTCAATCAGCTTAAGAAACGTGCCACCTATGCCTATTTTCTTAGGTGTTCTTGTTAGAAAAAGGTGCAGAATTTTATTAAATGCTTTTACTGCATCTATTTAGAGGATCATATGATTTTTGTTTTGCTTCTATTGATATAGTGAATTACATTTATGAATTTTTATATGTTAAACAAATGCAAGCTTGATATGAAGCCTACTTGACCTTGATGCATAATATTTTTAATATATAGCTACAGTATATTAGCTAAGAGTTTGTAGAGTATTTTTTTCACATTAATATTCATTAGTTAAATTAGTCTTTAGTTCTTCTATGTAGTTAGGTCCTATCCTAGTTTTGAAATCAGGGTGATATTTGCTTCTTAGAAAGTGTTGGGGAAGGTTTCTTTTATCTCAATGTTTTGGAATAAGTGTTGCAGTATTTGGTACAAACCCATCTGGTGAAGGTTTTATAGAATTCTGGTATGAAGCCATCTGGTCCAGGGCTTTTTTATTGTTGGAAGCTTTTTTATTGTTTCTTTTAGTTCAATGCTAATATTGGTCTGTCAAAGACATCTATTTCTTTCTGATTTAGTGTAGTGAGATAGTGTGATTTGAGTCATTGTCCCATTTCCTCCACATTATCAATTCTCTGAACATAGAGTTTCTTGTAGTAGTCAGAGATGATCTCTTATATCCCTGTGATATCTGAGACTATTTCTCACATTTTCTTTGTGCTTGAGTTTATTAGAGATTTTACTTTTCTATTTTTAGTTAATCTTCCCAGGGCTTATCAATTTCACTTATCTTTTTAAAGAACCAACGTTTTGTTTCATTAATTTTTCGAATGATTCTTTTCTTTCCAATTTTATTTATTTATTATTTACTTTTGGTTATTTATTTTCTTCTACTAGGTTTGGGATTAGACTGCTCTTCACCTCTCCATTTACTTAGGATGATTCATTAGATGTAGATGTGCTCTCTTTTTGTTTTTTAGATTAGGCATCTAATGAAATAAATTTCCCTCTCAGGATAGCTTTTGCAGTA
Source organism: Arctocebus calabarensis (assembly GCA_963573935.1). Lineage (NCBI taxonomy): Eukaryota > Metazoa > Chordata > Mammalia > Primates > Lorisidae > Arctocebus > Arctocebus calabarensis. The sequence goes on from CAUYON010055682.1 coordinate 6,810, forward strand.
TTCCACAGGTTTTGGTAGCTTATAACTTCTTTGATGCTAGGTTTGAGAAATTTAATAATTTCCTTCTTTATCTTTTCCTTCACCAAACTGTCATTCAGCATAAGGCTGTTTAATTTCCATGCCCTTGTGTGCAGATAACAATTTTTGTTGGAATCGAGTTCTACCTTGATTGCCTTGTGGTCTGAGAGGAAACAAGGTACGATTTTAATTCTTTTAATTTTGTTGAGGTTTAATTTGTGTCCTCTAATATGATATACTTTGGAGTATGTTTCATGGACTGATGAGAGCATATATTCCTTAGCTCTGGGATGGTGTATTCTGTATAAGTTTATAAGCCCAATTGTTGTGGGGTTACATTTAATTCCTTTGTATCTCTGTTTATTTTTTTTCTACAGAATCTGTCCAATACTGTCAGAGGGCTATTAAAGTCCCCTACTATTATGGTGTTATAGAATATTATATTGTTCAAACCAGTTCATTTTTCCCCAGAGACATAGGAGCATTTAATTTTGGAGCATAAATAATTAGAATTGAAATGTCCTATTCTTTTATTGTTGCCTTGACCAATATGAAGTGGAATTGCCTACTGCTTCACTGTGCCCCCAAATTGATGTTTCTAGATAGGTTCCTCCCACCACAGGTGGCTGAATTCCTCTCTCCCCTGTCTCACTGTGAATGGCTGGTAAGGAGCTGTCTCTAGATGGCTATCTTGCTAAAAAAAACAAATGCTCGGAGATGTTGTGGGCTTGGATCCATACCACTTAATTTGAAAAAGATTCTAGGTTGGGCACAGTTGATCATGCCCATAATCCCATCCCCTAATATAGTTATTGAAAATATTGCATATAAGTTGATCCATGCATTTCAGATTCAAATTATTCAAAGATCAACTATATTTGTAATCTATGTATTTGGTAAGGAAATAATAACAAGATACTTAACAAACTCAAAACTTCAATATCAAAAAAGCACAAATAATCCAGTTTAAAAATGTGTAAAAGACTTGAGTAGACAATTATCAAAAGAAGCTTTGTAAGGAACTATCAAACTCTTTTCTGAAATGACCTTTTTTTTTTAATTTTCCATCAGGAATTTATGAGTGATTCAGTTTATCTGTGTTTATGGCAGCATTTAATGTTATCAGTACTTTTTATTTCAGTCATTGCATTAGTTGTGTCATGTTATCATATGTGTTTTTAATTTGAATTCCCCTTATAGTTATTGGAGTTGGACATGTTTTCCTGTGATTATTAAATTTATTTTCTGCAATATGAATCTGCTGTATATTTTAATTTTTATTTCAAATTAATATGAGAATACAAATTTTTAGGTTACATTGTTCTCACTTCCCAGGTAAAGTCCAAGTTGTAGAAAAGCCCCTCACCCAGTGGGGTGCTGAACACACTACACTCACTTATGCAAATTAGGTAAGATCCCACCAAATGCCCTGCCTTCTTCCACCAAAACCCCTCCTACATCCCTTCTGTCCCTCTTTCCTCCCCCTTGCTGGACTTTTTTCATCATTTGTATGAGTATGCAATTGTTTGCATATATTGGTTTCATAATACTATTGATTACACTGGATACTTTTCCCTACCCCATTCTTAAGATACTTTAATAAGAAGAATGTGTTTCAACTCCATCCAGATGCACACAAAGATGTAAAGTTTCAATCATTTTTTTATGGCTGAATAGTATGTATTGCATCATATACATATACCACAATTTATTATTCATTCATGGTTTGATGGACATTTGGGTTGCTTCCAAGACTTAAGGATTATGACTTGAGCTCCAATAAACATTCTTGTGCAAATGTCTTTGTGGCAAAATGATTTTTGTTATTCTGAGTAGATACCTAATAATGGGATTGTAGGATCAAATGGGAGATCAACTTGTAGTTTTTTGAGAATTTTCCACACGTCTTTCCTAAAAGTCATATTAGTTTGCAATCCCACCAGCAGTGTAGAAGTAATCCCTTCTAACCACAGCTACACCAGCACCCACAGTTTTGGGAATTTGTGGTATGGGCTAATCTTACTTAATCAAGTGATATCTCAGAGTGGTTTTGATTTGCATTTCTCTGATAATTAAAGATGATGAGCATTTTTTCATGTGTTTTTTGGCCATTCATTTGTAATCTTCAGAGAAATTTCTGTTCAAGTAGCCTTTCCATTTATTAAAGGTGTTGTTTGCTCTTTTCTTCTTGATTAATTTGATTTCTGTGTAGATTTTGGTCAGCAGGCCTGTGTTATATTTATAACATGCAAAAATTTTCTCCCATTCCTAAGTCTGTTGTTTGCTTTGGTTGTAGTGGCTTTAGCTGTGCAGAAGCTTTTCTGCTTGAATAAATCCCAGTTATTTATTTTTGGTGTTGTTGCAATTGTGAGAAATGTTCTCCTCATAAAATCTTATCCTAGGTCAATATTTTCAAGTTTTTTTCCCCTCTCTCTTCTATAATTTTTATTGTTTCATATCCTAAATTTAATCTTTTATCCAGTGAGGATCAATTTTTCTCAATGTTGAGAGATGTGGGTGTAGTTTCAGTCTTCTACATGTGAATAGGATACTGGGATTTCATCTTCAGTAGGTTCTTGGTCTCTGTGATTTGAAGAATGAATCCACGGACCACAGATCAGTGATAAGACAGGGTTTATTTACAGAAAAGAATACAAAAACACCAAAGCTTCCAGCGAGGAGTGAAAACCTCAGTCAGGAGAGAAAAGCTCATTCTCTCTCTCTCATCTCTCTCTCGCTCTTTCTCTCCACGGCCGCTTTGTCCAGGTGTATATATAGTCACATGGGGCCCTCTGTTGTTACATTTAGTGGGGCTCGGTAGTTACATTTAGTGTGCATAAGGTAGCTTGTTTGGGACATGTCTGGGTAGTATCTGAGATGTGTCTGGGTTATGTCTGGGCCACAAATGAATGGCTACAATCCCTTTCATTCCCAAGCCTAGCAAATGAGGGTTCCCTGTTCAGCTGCAAGTGTAAGGGAAGGAAAACCTAAGGTGCTGTTGTCTCCCCAGCAGTTGTCTGGCTGCTCCAGTTGCTGGAGCCTCCTGTGGGGCCCCGTGCCTACTTTCCAGACCACTGGTTCCTCTGCTCACTGCCAATGCACCAACACTGCCAAGGCAGAGGCAGCCAGTCTGCCCCCACCTGCTCCACTGAGCTGGCTAGGATACCACTTGTCTTATCAGAAAATTGATTCTTCTCACACCATTTGTTAAATAGGAATTCTTATCCCCAGTGCATTCTTTTGTTAGCCTTATCAAAAATCAAATGATAATATGTGTCTGGGATCATTTCTAGATTCTCTATTCTATTACATAGGTCTATGTCATTATTTTTGTGCCATGTTATTTTGATCACTATAAGTTTGTACTATAACCTAAAGTCTGGTAAGGTGATGCCTCCATTGTTTTTGTTTCTAATAGATGTATTGGATCTTTTGACTTTTTTTCTAGCTCCATATATAATTAAGTACTTTTTAAAATGTTTTCAAAGTATGACTTTTGTGCTTTGATGGGGATTGCATTAAGTCTTTAGAATGATTTTGGTGGTATAGACATTTTAACAATGTTGATCTGCACATCCATGAGCATCGTATTTTCTTCCATTTTTAAACATTTTCTGTTATTTATTTTCTGAGGACACTTAGTTCCCTTTATAAAGGTCTTTTACATCCTTTGTTAGATATATTCTCAGGTATTTCATCTTTTTTTGACAGTACTGTAAAAGAAATAGAGTGTTTGCTTTTATTTTTGGCTGGACTGCTGTTGGCATATATGAAGAATATTGATTATGTGTATTGCATTTACATTCTGAGATGCTAATATATTCCCTGATCACTTCTAAAGCTTTGTAGGGGATTGTCTGGGTTTTTTAAGGTATAAGATCATGTCATCCATGAAAAGTGAGAGTTTCATCTTCTCTGTCCCTATTTGAAGACCCTTGATCTCTTCTTGCCTAATTGTGATGGCTAGGACTACTAGTACTATGTTGAATAGCAGTGGTGACAGTGGGCATCCATATCTAGTTCTAGATATGAGTGGAAATGTTTTTAGTTTTACTCCAATCAAGATGATATTGATTGTGGGTTTGCTGTAGATGGCTTCTATCAGTTTAATAAATGTCCCACCTAAGGCTATTTTCTTCAGTGTCCTTATCATGAAAGGATGATGGATGTTATCAAAAGCTCTTTCTGATTCAATTGATAGAATCATGTTGTCTTTGTTTTTGATTTTATTATTTGATGAATTTCATTTATGGATTTACACACATTGAGACAAACTTGCATCTCTGAGAAAAAACTCACTTGATCATGGTGTATAACTTTTTTAATGTGTTGCTGTATTCTGCTTGCTAATATCTTATTGAATATTTTTTCATTGATATTCATTAATGATATTGGTCTATAATTTTCTGTTTTTAGTTGGGTCCTTTACTAGTTTGGGGGCAGTGTGATATTTACTTTGTAGAATCTGATGGAGAGGATTCCTTGATTCTATGTGTCTTGGAATAGATTATGCAATATAGGAACTAGTTCCCCTTTGAAGGTTTACTAGAATTCTGGTGTGAAATTGTCTGGTTCAGGGCTTTTGTGTTTTGGGATGTTTTGTGTAATTGATTTTATTTCAGTGCTTGATATAGGTCTATTCAGAATTTCTAATTCTTTCTGGTTGAAGTTAGGAAGATGTCATGCTTCTAAGTATTGGTCCATTTCCTCTACATTTTCATATTTCTAGGAATAAAGCTCTCATTAGTAATCATTGGGTATCTTGTGTACTTCTGTTGTTTTTTCTGCTTTATTGTTTCTGACTGAAGTTATTGGAGATTTTACTTTTTTGTTTCGGGTTAATCTGGCCAATTTTATTAACTTTTTCTAAGAACCAACTTTTGTATCACAGATGTTGTGAATGATCTTTTCCTTTCAATTTGATTTAATTCTGCATAATTTTGGTTATTTATTTTCTTCTGTTGTATTTGGGGTTTGGTTTTTTCCTTCCTTTTACAGTGCTTGAGATGGTTCATTAGGTTTCTGACCTGCTTTCCTTGTTAATGAAAGTGTCTAATGCTATAAATTTCTCTCTAAGGACTGCCTTTGCTTTTTTTTTTTGATACAGAGTCTCACTATGTCACCCTCAGTAGAGTGCTATGGTATCACAACTCACAGCAACCTCTAACCTTGGGCTTATGCAATTCTCTTGCCTCAGCCACCCAAGTACCCGAGACTAAAGGTGCCCACAACAATGCCCAGCTATTTTTTGTTGTTGCTGTTGCAGCTGTCAGTTTTGTTTAGCTGGCCCGGGCTGGGTTTGAACCTGTCAGCTTAGGTGTATGTGGCTAGCACTGTAACCACTGTGCTATGAGCACTGCCTTTGCATTTTCCCACAGATTTTTATAGTTTGTGGTTTTATTATCATTTCGTACCAGAAATCTAATGATTTCCTTCTTAATCTCATCTTTGACCCAGCTATCACTCAGCATTAAGTTATTTACTTTGACTTTATTTGAGTATGAAGATTTCCATTTCTATTGAGTTCAACTTTTATTCCATGATGGTCTGAGATGATGTAAGGAGCAATTTCTATTCCTTTGAATTTTTTGAGGTTATACTAATGTCCTAAGATATGATCACTTTTGGAGCATGATCCATGGGTTGATGAGAATAATGTCTACTCAGTTTTGTTTGGATAAAATATTTTGTATAAGTCTATTAAATCCATTTGTTATAGGGTCATATTTAAGTCCATTATTTCTTTGTTTAGTTTCTGCTTGTAGGATCTGTCCAGTACTGCCAGAGGGGTATTTTGATTACCAACTATTATAGTGCATGAAAATATCATATTATTCACATCAGTTAGAGTGTGTGTGTGTGTTTTGTTGCCGTTGTTGCAGTTTTTGTCCAGGGCCAGGTTTGAACCCACCATCTCTGGTATAAGGGGCCAGAACATTACTCCTTGAGCCACAGGCATTACCCTAGTTAGAGTGTATTTTATAATTGAGGAACTTTCAGATAGGGAGTATAAATGTCAGTTGTTGAAATCCCCCATGTTGTGTGATTCCTTTGACAAGTATGTAGTCTCCATATTTGTCTTTCCTTATTTTTTTTGGTTTAAATCCAATTGTATCTGCAAAAAAGATTGCAACTCATGCTTTTTTTTTTTCAGATTTAAATTTGCCTGTATTACTGTTTTCCATCCCTTCATCCCGAGTCTTGTTTTATCCTTTGAGGTAAGGTGAGTTTATTAGATGCAATAGATATCTGGCCTGAATTTTTGTACCCAGCCCTCCAGCCTATGGCTCTTTAGGGGAGAATTCAAACCACTCACATTAACTGATAGAATTTATAGGTATGGTGGAGTTTGTGTCATTTCATTTTTCATAGGTCCAGAGCTAATTATTATTTCTTTAACCATTGTGGAAGTTTGGCTTTTCTTCTTTAATTTCTGAGTGAGTTTATTTGGTGGTAGACCATTGTGGTGTTTATTATGAAGAATCGGTCTGAATACTCCTTGTAGAGCTGACCTACTTATGGGAAATTTCCTCAACATATTGATCTCATAAAGTATTTTCTTTCTCCATCATAAATGAAACTCAGTTTAGTGAGATATATGATCCTGGTCTGAAAATTATTTTCTTTAATAAGGTTAAAGTCTAAAAGACCATCCCCTTCCTACTTGAAAAGTTTTTGCTCAAAGATTTGCTGTCATCCTGATATTTTCCCTCTTGTCATAAGACTTTTCTTATACTTGGCTGTTTGCAAGGTTTTCTCCTTTATTTTTAATTTGGCAAGTATAATTGCAATGTGTCTAGGAGATGTTTTGTTTGGATTGAGTCATGCTGTAGTTCTGAAACTATCTACTATCTGAATTTCTGTGTCTCTCATAATTCTTGTGAAATTCTTCACCATAATGTCTTGGAGTATAGTGTCTGTGTCTTTAGGACCAGTCTATTCTCCTTCAGGAATCCCTACAAATCAGATGTTTGATGCTTTGGAATGATCCCATAACTATCTCAGGGAATATACTCTTTTTGTTTTTGATTATTTTTCTGCCTCTTTTAATGCTTGGGATAGTTTAAAATCTTGTTTTCAATTTCTGAAATTCTTTCTTCTCCTTGTTCAACTCTATTACTGTGGGTCTCTATTGTGTTTTGAAGCTCTTCAAATGCCTTTTTTTTTCCAATTTCTTAAGCTCTGCTACGTCTTTCCTCATTGTGTCCTTATCCATAGTTACTTTGTCTTTGAATTCATTGATTTCTTTAGATGAATTTTGAACTATTATTTTGTTTTCTATTTCCATATTTTCCTCCATTCCAGTCATCTTATTTACCATTCAGACCAATAGTCTGAATTCTATTTCTGACACTTCAGCAATTTCTGTATTGGTGGTATTTTATGTTATATATTTTTTGTAATTTCTTGGGGGAGATGATCTGCCCTGATTTTTCATGTTGCCAGAATTCTTCTACTGGACCATTCCAATGAGTGTTTTCACTTTTTAAAAAGTATATTAATTGGGGCAGTGCCTGTGGCTCAAAGGGATAGGGCGCCAGCCACATATACCAGAGGTGGCGGGTTCAAATCCAACTCCAGCCAAAAACTGCAAAAAAAAAAAAAAAAGTATATTAATTGTACTTTTTTAGTTGAAATAATAGGTTGTCTCTGAATTATTATTATTATTTTTGAGACAGATACTCAAGCTGTCACCCTAGGTAGAGTGCCATGGCATCACAGCTGACAGCAACCTCCAACTCCTGTGCTTAAGAGAGTCTCTTGCCTCCGCCTCCCAAGTAGCTGGGACTATAGGTGCCTGCCACAGCACCCGGCTATGTCTTGGTTGTAGTTGTCATTGTTGTTTGGCAGGCCTGGACTGGATTTGAACCCATCAGCTCTAGTGTATGTGACTGGTGCCTTACCCACTTGAGCTATAGGTGCCAAACCTCTGAATAATTATTGAGAGATAATGTATTTGGGTATCCATAGGAAACAATGTACAAACCTATTTGGCAATTAAATCTGGCTGGGTCAGACTGGCTTGTGGGGCCCTAGGAACTTTTCCTAACCACTCCTTCTCCAATGAACTGAGGCATGTTATTTGGCTTTTCTCTCATCTTTGAAATGGTCTTTTTCACAGATATAGCTACCATGGATTCTGGGGGTCTGCTTGGTGTGATAGTGCAACCTGGCTCTGTCTTGATGTCAGCCTGCCCTCTAACCAATTTTAAGGAATCTTGGCATTTCGCTGGAATCTTTGCTGGGAAAAGATACAAACACTTGTGCCTCTGCCCCTGCTGGAAGAGGAGAAAATGCTGGTCTCCCTGGAATCCAGCCCTCATTGTTGCAATACCACTGCCACTCAATCAAAAGGAAACAAGTGGTGAACGTGTAACCCCACACAGTAGCTCCAGGAGAACAAGAATCAGTGGAAATCTCTGGCTAATAGTTAATAGTTCCATTCAAATTCCGTAAGGCAGCATGATCAACACTTACCCAAACAAGTTCCGAGGGTCACCAGGTGGAAGACAACTCAGGCTAAGAGTTCAAGTCAAATTCGCTCAGGCAACATGAGCAATGCCCACCCAAATTAATTCCAAGGTTCACTAGGAAGGCAGAAAACAAAAATCCACAGGCAAATATGTCTGGAAATTCTCAAGGGGCTGTAGAAGGGCCTTTTCTAGTGGAAAAGAGGGTCCAGAAAGTTTAAGCCTTTCCCTGCCAAAGTTAAATCTGTGGCACCACTGTTTCTGTGCTGTAGTTCAGTAGCCCACAGAATACACAGAACTCCCAGCAAACTGTCCACTCTAGCTTCTGCTGGAGGAAGTCCTTCAGGGTATGGGAAATAGAGCTGTGTACTCAGTATTGTGGAGAAAATATTTATTCACTTTTTTGTCAGGCAGGATGGGTCCCAATCTCAAAGGTGGGACCTTTCTGGGGTAGGAGTACTGGGATTTAGTGGCTCTCTCCCACAGGGTAAGGTGAGTGGTCCTTTGTTCCCTGCTAATTCATGGAAAGCTTGCCACAGACCTCTCATTTGGGTGAGGGGTCTCCTGTCCTCTTGTTATTGAGCACCTTTCGACTACTTGCTCTATACCTGATCTTTGTTGTCTTTTTTCTTCTTTGATTGCTAACTTTTGAGCTTCTTGAGTATGGATGTCCATATCTCTCCTAATACTTGGACTGTTTTCAGCTATTATTTTGCCAAATAGGTTTTCTCTGCCTTTCTCTATCTCTTCCCTCTGGAAAGCTTATAGTGTAAAAATTTGCTTATTTATTGGTGTCCATAACTGCCATAGACTTTCTTTATTCTTATTTCTTTGTTTCCTTGGACTGTGTTGTTTCAAAAGACCTGTCTTTCTTTAGTTGAAAGACTTGTTTGGTTCTTTTTTATTACACACACACACACACATATATATATATATATATATATATATATATATCTGCATTGAATTTCTCATTTAGGTCATGAATTGTTTTCCTAATTTCATTGAAGTATTTGTGTGTGGTGAGATAATTTGATTTCCTTTTCAGGTATGTTGGTAGTAAATGTTCTTTTCTTTGGGATATGTAACTAATTATTTATGGAGATATTTGGGGGTGTCATATCTTCTTCTTTTTCATGTTTCTTGTACCCCTACAGTGATATCTGTGCACCTACTGTAATCATTGCTTTTTCCAATTTTATAGAATAGCTTCTCTGTGGGGGAGATCTTTCCTGTAGCTGGGTCCTAGGTGTGTCAGTTGAGTGTGGTGAATTGTTTCTGGGTCTGAGTTAACTTAATATTTAGCTATAATCCTTGCCAATGACATCTATCATTTCAGTCACCTAGCTTCAGTAGCTTGATATGATGGTGGCATTGTTCTGCCACAGGTGGAGGCACCAGGCTGGTTTTTGGGCTAGAAGCATGTAGTCACTGAAGGCCAACAGGCTGTACTCCAATGTCTTTTCCCTCTGGAAATTGAGCTAGGGAAAGGCAGAGAAAAACCTATTTGACAAAATAATAGTTGGAAATATTCCAAGTATTAGAGAGACATGGACATCCAGATTCAGGAAGCTCAAAAGTTAGCAATCAGATTCAACCCCAAAATATCCATTCTGAGGGGCATTATAATCAAATTGTCAAGCTTTCAAGCAGACTGGATGATGGGTTGGGCCTAGGCAAAACAATGTCTGGTCATATAACAATCTGTCTGGTGAGTTGGATCACCACTGGAAAGAGCCAAACTGGCTCTCAGGCTGGGGGAAGGCACACCAATGCCAGGTGGCCTTGTAGCAGTCTTTCAAGGGAGGTAGGTCTGCCATTGATGAAGCTTTCAGATTGAGTTTGGGTAAATGTGGACACGTGGAGCCAGATGACTCTGCAGTCCTCTGTAGTGAGTGGGGTTGCTGCAAGAACAGCTATCATGTAGGCCATAGGCATGTGCGAGCTTATGTGGCTGGCTGGCTGTTTGGCAAAAGTTTCGTGACTATTGTGACCATCAGTCCATTTAGTAGATTTCTTGCTGTCCAGGTCTAACTATATCTTAGGGAGGGTGGGACTTGGGTACCACATTATATTGGATTCTGAAGTCTCAATCATTCTCTCGGTCCTAAACTCCTGGCATCTGGGGTCACAGTGCTATAAGAATCTTTGTGAAAATGATGTAATGATGCTAGGACCTCAGAGATGGAGAGAGTCAGTTGCTACCAGCTGCCAGGGCAGGGCAGGGAACTGTTGCAAAGTTACAGTTTGAGAATTTTATTATCAGAACAAAGACAACACATAACCTGAGGAGAAAGTTCCAAGAGGCATCCCAGACCTGAGATGACTGTCTTTCTGATGTAAAGGCTAATATAGAAAGCATAATCTAGAATGACTTAACCCCTGTTATGTCCATGCATTAGCTTGATACCTATAAACTCACTGGGGCTTGTTTCCTGATGGTTAGCAACAGATAGGAGCTCCGTCCAATCTCCGCCAATATTCAATTAAATTTAGGGCTCCAATATTTATTTTTGCATGGAAAAATACAATTAGGCTTGGTGCCCATAGCACAGTGGTTATGGCACCAGCCTCTTATACCAAGGGTAATGGGTTCAAACCCGGCCCAGGCCAGCTAAACAACAATAACAACTGCAACAAAAAATAGCCAGGCATTGTGGCAGGCACCTGTAGTTTCAGCTACTTGGGAGGCTGAGGCAAGAGAATTGCTTCAGCCCAAGAGTTTGAGGTTGCTGTGAGCTGTGATGCCATGGCACTCTAGCTGGGGTGACATAGTGACATTCTGTCTCAAAAAAAAAAAAAGAAGGAAAGAAAGAAAGAAGCAAAAATACAATTAGCACACAATACTCAGGCTATTATCAGACTGAAGAAATAAACAAGGAAACTTGTGACTTTTACTTGAGGAAATGAATTTGTAGTTTATAAATGTTTCCTATTATTATTGTCCAAAAATATAATTTTACTACTACATATTGTTGAAGCACAACAAATACATAATTGGGTGGCAACCATACTTGGGTAACAATTACTTCTTAACCACTGTAAACATAGTATTGAATACATACAGCATATTTATCCATTCAGGTTATAACAGTCTGTTTTTTAATTGTGAATGGAAAGGGAATTAAGAAATAATGCATGCTTGTTTGACAGTAGCAGTTCTGATGGTTAAAAAATTGTAGTCAACAAGATGGTTTTTATGTAAAAAAATAGACAACCTTCAGAATTGGAAATGATATTTGCATGTTACAAAGCTGACAAAGGGTTGATAACTAGAATCTACAGAGAACTCAAAAAAAAAGAGCAAACAATGCCATCTATTACTGGGCAAGAGACATGAACAGACCTTTTCTGAGAAAGACAAATGGCTAACAAACATAGGGAAAATGCTCATCCTCCCTAATCATCAGAGAAATGCAAATCAAAACCACCCTGAGATACCACCTAACCCCAGTTAGAATAATCCACATCACAAAGTCCCAAAGCTGCAGATGCTGGTGCAGATATGGAGAGAAGGGAATACTTTTACACTGTTGGTAGGAACACAAACTAAACTAAAGCACATTAGTTCTCATACTTCTTTCCAAATAGAAAGAAGTATGGAGAATCCTCACAGAACTCAAATTAGACCTCCCATTTGACCCCTCAATCCTACTACTTGACATCTACTCAGAAAAAAAGAGTACATCTTTACATTTTATCATAAAGACATTTGCCCTAGACAGTCTATCACAGCTCAATTTACAATAAACAAAATGTGGAATAAATGTAAATGCCCACCAACCCAGAAATGGATTAACAAACTGTGGTATATGTATACCATGGAAAACTGGTCAGCCATAAAAAGGTGGAGACTTTATATCTTTTGTATTAACCCAGATGGAGTTTGAAGCACATTCTTCTTAATAAAGTATCACAAGAATGGAACAGAAAGTATTCGACATACTTAATGCTAATATGAAGCCAGTAGATGATATAATATATGCCCACATAAGAGAAAAACTGAATTTGATTCAAGGTGGGGGAGGAGGAATTCGAGAGGGAGGAGTGGGAAGGAGGGAAGGGGATTGGTGTGCTCCCACTTAATGGGCAAAAAGTAAGAGTATATCACACACCTCTTGGGAGCAGGACACAACTACAAGGAGGACTCTACATCACAAATGCAAAGATTGTAACCTAGTTGTTTTTACTCACATTAACCTGAAATTAAAGTGTAAATAAGTAAAAGGTAAAAAACAAAATATAA
>CAUYON010055683.1:0-14774 GCA_963573935.1 Arctocebus calabarensis
TATAATTTTATTGAATCATAATTCTGTACATTGGTGCAATCATAGGGCACGATTCATATACATTCAGAAATGTTTTGATCATACTGTCACAGATAGCCTTCATGGCATTTTCTTGATCACTATATAAAGACATTGATACTCTACATTTAATAAGTTTCCCCAGTACCCTGCTAAGATGCACCGTAGGTGTGATCCCACCAATTGCCCAAAAGGAAAATGCATAGATGCATATGACTATAGTTGGTAATTTTACACACCCAACTTTGTAACTGTGGTCATGTGATACACTGTGACAGCTATCCAAGTGTTTTAAAGATTAATCAGAAACTGCCATAGGTCACCACTGTATATGCACTCATCAAAAGAGACACGATCTTAAGATATTTTGTATTTTAAAAATCCAGATATATGGAAAGGACATCCCTTCATTTACTGAGACAGTTTCAATGTTTTACATACACACACAATGCCTACACACAAAGTCAACATTGTATTAATGTGCAGGTAAATTTTCAAAAACAAAATGCAGAAAATTAATTAAAACTCTCTAGAAGTCTTTATAAAACTTAAATCCCCAATATTGAAAATTGTGTGAAGATGAAATACATAACATAGCAAATTGGCATGATGTGCAAAAGAGAAGAATTTGTGCACAATAATTTGGCAAGGGAGATTTCTTGTGTTTTTTTTCCTACTTTTCCCCTTTGTCTGTTATCTTCAAAACACCCCCTACATTGGCATGTGGTCTACAAATTTGTAAGTAGATTTACCATCCATTTGAAAATCTGGTTGTTAGTAGTCTGTGGCAATTAAGCTATTTTCTGCTTTTGCAGCACTTATAACAATTAGCTTTTAAACTTTTATCTTTTGCCACTAAGTTTCCTCATACACTCAATTTACCACAGATATTTTGAGGGAGCAATTTTACAGATATCTGATATCTTCCATTGTGTTTTAAGGAGTAGAGTAAGTAGGAAAGATATTTGGGTCCAGATTAGTGAATGTTCTTCAGACAGATAAAACCAATAAGATATATACTTTGATATATAAGGGGGATTTTATAGGAAAATGTCTAAGGCAGTAAAAGAAAAGGCTGGCCCAGCTCTGAGAGAGATCACTTTGCCATTTCTCTTTGTTCTCTCCAGGTTCCCAGGTGACTGGGATGGTGCCCACCAACCCTGAGGAAAGAGCTTCCAATGCAGTCTACTCAGGCTCACACACTAATCTGAAATATACTTGCAGACAGACCTAAAATATGCTATATCAGGCTTCTAGGTAGTCTTTAATCCAATCAAATTGACACTAAAAATTAAGTTTACAAGTCCACCCCTTGTCAACTGGACACCCATATACATCTACTTAAACCAAACTTAATTTTCAAACAAAGGCTGTGTACAACAAATACCACGCTAATCCTTTTCCTAGAATTGGGCTTTCAGAATTTCAATATTTGCGATTTTAATCTTTTGGGATTATGTATTTTGGGACATTAGACTTTAGGGATTTTGATCTTTTAGTATTTCAACATTCAGTATTATGGCGATCAAGGTTGTATTTGTCAGGATTATGATTGGGTCTGAATCTAACCTGTACAGTTAACTGTGTTTTATACATTTTTATGCCTTGGACGTAAGATCAAGTTTATCAGAATGTCTGTTTCAGTATTAACAAAATCTCAAGTATTCCTTACTCTCTAAAATGAAACTGAATACCCCTAAAATTCCAAGTCTTTAAACAGAAGACTATTTGTTATACATGTGATTGACAAAATAGGGATTACAATTACCACCCTGTTATACATTAATTCAACAGTTTTGTTGAGCATCTAATGTGTGTCCATCACCGTTGTCATCACAGAAGAAAGATCATAAATGACAACACAAAGCCTTGCCCTCTTTTGTCCTGATAAGTGAATATTTGTGATAATGTGGTCAGGGAAAAAACTCTCAGAAGGCATGTAAAGATATTATTGGGTCTCATGAACATCTGAACAAAAAGCATTCTCCTGTATTTTTCTTCCTGAGTTCAAAGAAAGTCCTCTTACTTATCTGCTACATAGATGAAATTAGCCTTATATCTTATACCCTTAAACGACTGTTTCATCCAGTGAAATAAGATGAACCGGGCCAGCCTCTATGACTTCTGTTCATCATGGTTCATCTGCTCCAATCACTTATTCATCTGTTCCACATCACTTATTAGAAGCAACTCCTCTCTCTCAGAAGGAACTTATTACAATGAGAGGCTCACTTTATCTTCTTACACTTTCAACATAAAAAGCTATCAAGAGTGAAATACATAGTTCAAGATATAAAATTGAACTTCTGAGAAGTGTGTGAGGTCACATAGCTAAGATCATGATATAAAACATCCTCCCAGAAACTTTCTCTGTCCCCATTCCAAACAATGTGTGGTCTCCATAGGCAGCCACCAGTGTAATTTTTATCTACATGGATAAGTTTTACCACTTCTTATACTTCATGCTAAGGGAATAACACCTTTCTGCATGTGAATTTCTGTGTGACTTTCCTTTCCCTCATCATATTATTTTGTAATATCTGTTGTGTTGTGTACATCAAGGTTTACTTATTATTATCATTTTAAAATATTACAGAGGTACAAGTGTTTTTGGTAACATATATTGCTTTATTATGCTTTATTTCAGGCTTTAAGTGTGCCAGTCACCCATGTAGTGTTCACAGTGTCTGACAGGTAGGATTTTACACAACCCCCATGCACTCTCCTCTTCTTGATTTTCACTGAGTTTTAATTCCCTCTGTGCACATGTGTGCTTATCAGTTAGTTCCAATTTACAGTGAGTATATGTGGTGTTTGTTCTTCCATTCTTGAGATACTTCACTTAGGATAACTGTCTCCAGTTCTATCCAAATTGTTGCAAAAGAAATTAAGCCACACTTAATCATGGCTGAGTATTTCATGGTCTACATAGACCACGTTTCCTTATTTCACTTATGAATTATGGGCAGTTTTTTGGATGATGCTACATGTTTGCAATTATGAATTGTGTTGCAAGAAACATTTGAGTGCAGGTGTCTTTTTGATTAAATGACTTCTTTTCGTTTGGTTAAATTACAAGCAGTGGGATTGCTGGATCAAATAGGACAACTTTTACTTCTTTGAGGATTCTCCATACTTCTGTCCAAAAAGGCTATATATACTAGTTTCCAATACCACCAACAGTGCATCAGATGCACTCCCAACCAGCATCTACAACTTTGGGACCTTGTTTGAAGAACTATTCTAATTGGTGTTAGGTAATATCTCAAAGTTGTTTTGATTTGCATTTCCCTGATGCTTAGGTGTGTTTGTGGGCCATTTGTCTGTCTTCTTGGAAATGGTTCTGTTCATGTTTTTTATACCCTTGATTGATGGGATTGTTTATATTGTTCTTGTTCATTTGCTTGAGTTCTTTGTATATTCTGGACACTAGCCCTTTGTCTGATTTGTAACATGTGAATGTCCTCTCCCATTCTGAAGTTTGTCTATTTGCTTTGTTGATTGTGTCCTTAGCTATGCAGAAGATTTTTAACTTGATCAAGTCTCTTTATTTGTTTTTGTTGCTGCTGCACTTGCTAATGTGGTCTTCTTCATAAATTATTTCCCAAGGTTGATATCATTAAAAAATTTTCCACTCTTTCTTGTAGGTTTTTTGTCATTTTGTATCTTAGATTAAAATCTTTTATCCAGTGTAATTTTTGTAAGTGATGAGAGGTACAGGTCCAGTTTCAGTCTTTTTCATGTGGCTAACAAGTTCTTCCAGAATCATTTATTAAATAGGGATTCTTTTTCCACTATATGCTTTTGTTTAGTTTATTGAAGTTTAGATGGTGATATAAGGATGGTTTTACCTTCAAGTTCTCAATTTTGTTCCATAGATCTATATCTCTATTTTTATGCCAGTATGTGCTGTTTTGATCACTATGGATTTGTACTATAACCTAAAGTCTGGTAACAGGATTCCAAATTTGTTATTATTTTCAAGAATTGCATTAGGTATTTTTTTCCTGGCTTCATATGAATTAAAGAATATTTTTTCAAGTTCTTTAAAGTATGACATTGGTGTTTTAATGGGGACTTCATTAAAGCTACAGATAAACTTAGGTAGTATAGACATTTTAATAATATTGATTCTTCCCAATCATGGCATGTATGTTCTTCCATTCATTAATGTCTTCTGCTATTTCTTTTCTCAAGGTTTTGTAGTTCTCCCTGTAGATATTTTTCACCTACTTCATTACAAGATATTTCATTTTCTTTGAAGCTACTAATAAAGGTATTTTGACTTTGAGTTGGTTCTCATTTGACTGTTATTGGTGTATATGCAGGCTACTGATTTGTGAGCATTGCTTTTATATCCCAAGACAATACTATATTCCTTGATCACTTATAGGAGGAGTCTTACAGTCAAGTCCTTGGGATTTTCTAAGTAGAAGATCATTATCAGACTGCAAATGATTGACATACTCTGTCCTCATTTGAATACCCTTAATATCCTTCTTTTACCTGATTGTATTGGCTAGGACTTCCAGCACTATGTGAATAGTAGTGTCAATAGTGGAATCCTTGTTTAGTTCTAGTTCTAAGTGGAAATGCTTTCAGTTTTACTCCATTCAGTATGATATTGGCTGTAGTGGGGATTTTTGTAGATAGATTCTACCAGTTTGTGAAATACCCCGTCTTTTCCTATTTTCTTAAGTGTTCTTATCAGAAAAAGATATTGAATTTTGTGGAATGCTTTTTTCTGATACTATCAAGAGGATCATATGGTCATTGTTGGATTTTTATTTTCTTTAAAAATTTTCTTTCTTTCTGAGATGAACTGGAAGCTGGTATCTTTAGTCAGCTAACTGGTCTCTTCTCTCTAAAACTTTTATACTTAAAATTAAATTTATATAGATAATTTTCTCTGATATTATACATATAATCTACCATTACATTGTGTGCTGTTGAATATACTCACTAATCCTTGTGATTACCCTTTCTTTGCTGAAATTATAGAAAAAGTGCATACTATAATTTTAATATATTACATTTATTGAAATTAAATTGGTATTTTATCACTTATCAAAATTATTTAATTACATATTATGGCTTAATGTATCTGCTCTACTTTTGTATTCAGTTTTCATTCCCTAAATATTATTTGACATTTTCTATATTTGATATCTAATTATAAACATGTTTTTTTCACACACTCAAATAAATTTTATTAATTATAATTAAATGCCACTTTTTGATACATAAAGTATTACAACTAATCTGTTGGGAACCACAGTTAGCCAAATCCTATCTTTTTGGTACTGCTCAGAAAATTTTGAAAGCATTTTAAATTTCTTGCAAAAAGAAGACCTGGGTTCTTGTTGCTCTTTATTTTTGTATTCAAAAGCAGAGGATCATCTCCAAAAATGCTTAATTCCTCTGAGTGAAAAATTTTTTTAAACATCAACTTCAGAATGATGTGAACACTTACCAGATTGTTCCACATGGAGAATTGTTTTAGTAGAATGTCTATGATGCCAGACAACATGAGTGAAATATATTAAAAGGTTGGTCACTAAGATCATGTGTTTATGTTGATTTTCAAATTCAGTAGCAAATTGACATTATTTTAAAAAATATTCTAAACTTAAAATACACTACTCTTCAACATACTTGGGGAAAATTCACCACATTCTTGTCTTTATCATCTCAGCTCAGGACTTTTCCTTGGATTGATTCCCAGTCACAAAGCTCATAATTTTAACATTTAAAAAATAGAGACATCACTAAAATGGAACTATTTATATGATTAGGGCACTCTCTCATGCAGACAGATATATGATGAAAGTCAAATCAAAACAAGAAGGCTGTTTGGTGAGCATGGAATCAAAATGAGTATGATTAGTTATTATAGACAAATCTTTGATCCTGGCATTTATTCATGTATCTATACCCAAAACAAAGGTAGGACTAGCATAGATAAGTCCATAGACATAGCACCACAATCTTTGGATAGCTTAAGAATAGGTGCCACCAAAATTAGTAGAAGTATCAAAAGTTAGTAGCCAATAAGAACCCATATAAGGTTGTGTGAATGATGGAAAAAATTGTAAAAAGAAGAAAAAATGTAAAACTATACTTCAGAAAGGTTTAAATACAAAGAGATAGGGAGATAAGACTTCCTAAAAAATTCACTCTTTAATGGTGTTGAACATTTCTTCTGCAATCTGGCATCAATACATATGTTGCTCATAATTCAGCACTTAGGCAAAAATTGTTATATGAATTTCAGTACCTGTCACAAACTTTAACCATCCAGTGAGATGATAACAGGCAGGATTGGACAAGTCTCATTTTTTCAAAGTCACATTGTTTTGCTTTTATTTTTATAAATTCAGTTCAGACACATTAATTTATCACAGCAACAAAATATAATCATAGGTATTAATTCAAAAGTGTGAAAAGTTGCTAATATGAGATCAAGTAAACACATACATTAGAATTTAAGATAATTTTTACTTATTTATTCAATCATTAAATAGTTTAATTATTAACCATTCACTCATTCTTTTATTGTCATTTGTATAAATAAGGCACAGGAATTTTTGTCCATGATCTCAAAACATAGGAACAATGAATAATCTATTAAATATTCCATAATACCATGCATAATAGATACATGTATATACAAAATAGGTCAGAGATATTAAAAGGGAAGTTATTATTATTGGTTAAATGAGTCAGAGAAGATTTCCCGTAATATATATGTGAATTGTGTTTTGAACGAAAATGAGCAGTTAGCCAGTGTGAAGAAAAAGAGAAAATTCCAGGAATAGAAACAAAATATGTCACAGTTGAGTGTATACCTAGTGTAAGCCATGCAGTATGGATGGAAAGTTCTGGATATGTAGGGAACAAAAAAGAGAAGGAGTTGGACAAGAAGACAAAAGACTAACCATAAAATTATTAAAGGTGATATTATAGACTTCTAATTATTAAAAATTCATCCAATAATGGGGAAAACATTTAAATATAGACATTTCACAAAAGAAAATATATCAATGAGCTTGTGAAGAGTTGCCCAACATGATTAATTCTAAGGAAAAATGCAAATTAAAATCACAATGATATCTCATTTCATACTCAGGAAAATAGCTAAAATTTTAAAAATACTGAAAATAAAAATTAGCAAGAGAAGCTAGTCCTACTCTAACTGGTAGGACAGTCCAATGGAGTAATCACGTTGGAAAACTGCTAGTT
Source organism: Arctocebus calabarensis (assembly GCA_963573935.1). NCBI lineage: Eukaryota > Metazoa > Chordata > Mammalia > Primates > Lorisidae > Arctocebus > Arctocebus calabarensis. Next base: position 7,261 of record CAUYON010055683.1, read on the forward strand.
TTTTAATAGAATTAAAACTAAACCTACCCTAATAGCCCAAATTATACCACTAGTTACATACTAAGGGGAAATAAAAATATATTTCCATTAAATAATTCATACAAAATCTCTATAGAATCTTTATTTTGTTAAAAAAAAAAAACAAAAAAAGTAAGAGCTATCCAAATATTTATCAGATATACATCTATCAAAATATCCATCCATATCCATTTGTATGATTTATGGCCAGTTCAAAAAAAGGTAAATTAATCCATGGTGTGATCCCACCAATTGGGTTTTAGCCTTCATATGAAAGCTGTAAATTAGCTTCATATTAGGACTGAGTACATTGGATACTTTTTCTTCCATTCTTGAGATACTTTGCTAAGAAGAACATATTCCAGCTCCATCCACGTAAACACAAAAGAGGTAAAGTCTCCATCTTTCTTTAAGGCTGCATAATATTCCATGGTATACATGTACCACAATTTATTAATCCATTCGTGGGTCGATGGGCATTTGGGCTTTTTCCACGACTTAGCAATTATGAATTGGGCTGCAATAAACATTCTGGTACAAATATCTTTATAGCTTCTGAATGCCATTCTAGGGAGAATTTCAACCAGCAGTTAGTGAAGCTTCAAATTGAAGTCAAGGCTTTAGAATTTTAATAATTGAATATTGGAGAACTATTTTGAAAGAAGAGAGTGATAAAAGCAATACCAGTCAGATATTCATCTGTTAGGGAAATCAAAGTGTGAAATAATGTACCTTTCCTTTCCTAGAGAAAAGAAAAAAAGAAAGGAAGAAGGGATATGATAAGACAACTGATGTATTGGGAAAATTTAACAGAACTTGTTCATGACATGTAATTTCAAAAAGAAAAAACTATCAAGAACAAAACATAGGTATAAAGATTAAATTGATAAGAATAATAACATTCACATTTACTTAATGATTTTATTATAATAATATTCCTTACATGAGACAGTGACTAATAATTGTAGTGTACTTAAAGAAACAGGGAAGTCAAAAAATATGAATAGGATTCTAAACTATTAAAACTTTTAGAAGGAACAGTTCACAGAGCACATGAATGAAAAGATTTTCAGAAAGTAATAAGTAACAATATTATAAATGTTCCAACAATGTTAAATTCTGTCCTAATTTTTATATCACTACAGAGATATTACTATAAAATAAGTGGAGTTCTTCCCATTTTTTCCTATGAAATAAAAGTGTGGAAAATAGTTTTTCAATTGACATCAAAACATCTTACAGAAAATTCCAGGTCTTCAGTTTACGAGCTTTATGACTTTCATGTAATCGTAAAATTAGTTTGCCTCATTTCTTCTCTGTGCATGTCTATGATTATAATACACATATTGTTGACTCTAATAGGATAATGAATTTGAAATGCTTTTAAAGCTGTGTTACTGAAAGTACTAGACAATATAATCATTACCATTGATACTATTTTTCACTCTGATTAACTTTCTAAAATAGGTACTTTACTAGCTAGAGAAGTGTAGATGAATAATATTAATCAAAACCAGAAAAGTAACTTATAACTTGAGAATAGTTGTGAAGTACTTGAAATATACTTGAGAATAGTTATGAAGGACTGAAAAGCCTGCTGATTGGTATATTTCAAAAATGTCTTAAGACATTTTATCACCCACAAAAGATATTTTGGTCTATGATTTATGCATAATTTTAAATAATAAGACTTGATTTTTTGAAAGAAACCAACAGCTTTGAAATTACATGCATTGCAAAATTAGAAATTTGTGTGACAAAATTTGCAGGATGTTATAGAAAGAATATGTGTCATATATTTTAAATGTGTAATAGGTTTATTAAAGTAGCCATGACTGATAGTATTTCACTCCTATATCTTCTACGAAATGTTTTATTTAGTTTATGTGCATAATAATTTGATAACCTATTTGCTATAGTATAAATGTTTGTGTTCTTCCAAAGTTCATATGCTGGTAACTAATCTGCAGTAGAATGGTTTTAAGAGGTAGGGCCTTCGGGCACTGATTACATCATGAATTACATGGAATAAGAGCCTTTAAAAAAGATGCCTGCCCAGGGGAACTCGATCATACCTTCTGCAATATGAGGACACAGCAAGAAGAACCATTTACGATGCATCACTTGAATACATAGGAGCAGTGATGTGGGCTGTGTCAGTTAAGTCATGAGGGTGGAACTGGTTAGAGCTGGAGGTATCAAACCTCTGCCTCAGTATACTGAGAAGTCATGTCAAGGGGTCAAAACATTACTTTTAAGCCTTAACATTTAATTTTATCTACTCTTGTTACTTCTTTCTTGTTTCCTATTTCTCCCTGTTAGAATGAATACATCCATCTATGCATTTTGGAAGCACGTAACTTTGATTTCACAGATACACACCCAGACAGCAGTTTGCCTCCGAATAAATGATACTTCGAGTCTCATCCATATCTGATTTACATGACATTTAGATAAGACTCTAAAATTTAGACTTTTGAGTCGTTGCTGGAACAAGTTAAAACTTTTGGGATTAATGGCATGGAATGGATGTGTTTCATGTAAAAGAAACATAATTTTGTGGGACGGGGTGGAACGTGTGTGATGAAGCTTTGTGTTCCCTCAAAATTCATCTACTGATAATGAATCTCCAGGGACATAGTTTTAAATGATGCAAGAGATGTAGTCTTTGGGAAGTGATTAGTTCAGGAAATGGATGGGATTAGTGCCCTTATAAAATAAACCAACTGAAAAGATTTTCTTCCTTCTGGCTCGGCGCCTGTAGCACAGTGGGTACTGTGACAGCCACATACACTGAAAGTGGTGGACCTGGCCTGGGCCTGCCAAGCAACCATGACAACTGCGATGACAACAATAACAAAATATCCGGGCATTGTGGCAGGCACCTGTGGTCCCAGCTACTTGGAAGGGTGAGGCAAGAGAATCACTTGGGCTCAAGAGTTTGAGGTTGCTGTGAGTTATGGCACCATGGCACTCTACTAAGGGTGACATAGGGGGACTCTGTCTCAAAAATAAATAAATAAATATTTTTTTTTAAAAAAAGAATTTGTTCCTTCTGCTATTCTAGGATATGGCAAAAAGGCTACCTCCTGTCTACAAGACAGACAGTGAGCCCTCACCAAACGCCAAATCTTCTGGCATCTGTATCTCGGACTCCCAAGACTCTAGAACCATAAGCAATAAATCTCTGTTGTTTATAAATTACTCACTCTAAGATGTTTTGTTATATTAATGCGAGGGTACTAAGACACTATTAAATCACACTATATAAATAATGAGTCATGCCCTATAAACAAAGTTATAGGTATTATACTTTTAATATAAGAAATATTTGACTTTTATATATTGAGTTTTTTTTATATAAATGCATCACATTTGTTCTGGAATCAACATAATGGGAAGTTTTCCCTGACCCTTGGTTGATTAAATTCTGTTCAGTGGCAAGAAAGAAGACTTATAAATTTTCCAGTAATTTTTCTGATAAAAAGAGAAACATGAAATGAGTAAGATGGGACAAAAAAGGGACAAAAATGAAGTGACTGGCCCCAGATAGAGAAGAAAAAGATATAAAATATTGTAAAAGACAGCCTGGGCAATATAGTGAGATGCCATTTCTACAAAAACTTAAAAACTTGCTGTATGTGATTATGCTGCTGTATATAGCATCTGTAGTCTCAGCTACTTGAGAGGCTGAGGCAAGCAGATCACTGAAGCTCAGGAGGATGAGTTTGAGGGTACTAAAACAACAAAATGATACTTTTATTTTAGCCCAAGGAAATTGTTAGAGCCCATCAAGATAATGCTTTTCCCTGATAGAATATTTACTTTTCTCTCTTGATGAATGTTTTTGTCCATTTTATCCTACTATGACAGAATACTCAAACCTAGCTAATTGGGCATGATGGCTCACACCTGCAATTCTAGCACTATGGGAGGCCAAGGCAAGTAGACTACTTGAGCTCAGGAGTTCAAGACTAGCCTGAGTAAGAGCAAGACCCATCTCTGCTAAATAGAGAAATAATAATAGGATGTCATAGGACCTTCTAGTCCAAGCCACTTGAAAGCCTGAGCCTAGAGGATTGCTTGAGCCCAAGAGACTGAGGTTGTTGTGAGCTATGATGACTCCACAGTATCCTACCCAGGGTCATACAGTGAAACTACATTGGAAAAACAAAAAAGACCAGTGACTAGCTAATTTTTAAAAATCAGAAATTTGTTTTCTCACAGTTCAGTATCAAGGTATTGGCAAGTTCCATTTCTGGTTCCAAAATAGCATTTTGTTGCTGTGTATTCCAGACAGGAGGAATACTATGTCCTCATGTACTAGAAAAGCTGAAGAAAGAGCTCTCTCACACAAACCTTTGTAATAGCAGCATTAGTCCATTTTTGAGGGTAAAGCCTTCATGACCTAAGAAAACATCCAAAAGGTCTCACACCTTTCAACATTGTTGCACTGAGCTTTAAGTTATGATTCCATGAATTTTGAAGGAGACATATTCAAACCATGTCCATGAATTTCCTCATAATATTCATAAGTTCAACTTGAGATAATTCAAGACCTTTAGCAAATATTCCATTTAAGCCATATTTAAATGATGAAAAAATGGTTCTGAGTACAAAGTTTTCTAATTTGCTCTATTCACTCATACTTTTTTGTAAGGTTTGGTTGAACTTTATTATTATTATTAATTTGTAAGAATTCTGAATTGGTATAGTTTTACTTTCTGAAATTATCACCAGCAATTCCTTCAGATTTATAAACAAAATCAAGGGATAATAATGTTCACCTTGTTATGCTCTATGTGCAGATCATGAAAGAAGCAACAAATGGAAATATATATTCTGTTTTCCAGAGCTAGAATATTTTACCTTTTTGCCCTCTTCTTTGATAAGACATTGTGTAATGTTAAGCTATCTACTTTGGCTTTGATTTTTTTTTCCATGAAAAATAGATTTCTCAGATATCTTCTTCAGATTTGGGCATTTGCTATTTTACCTTTTTCTGTCCTATACTTCTGTCTCTTTACATTTATAAAAGTTTACAATAATTTCAAAGGACTAGCACTTGAATTTTGATGTCTTCTTCTAAATTTCAAGACCTACTTTAGGAGGATCATTAGATATTAATCGAAATTGAATTTTGAGCTGGATGCTCAAATTAATTCTTAATATAAACTATGGTTCAGTTTTTGAATAATTCTCCTACATGGGATTTCTTCAGCTTGAATATTGCTTTCGTTTTAGAGAATTTCTTTGAGCGTTAACTCATACTCTTATTGATTTAATTTGGATACATTTCATCCTCATGGCCAATTGATGCAAGTATATTACCAAAGTCACAGAACAGACTCATTGACAAAATTGAAATAAGTGAATCTCATGGTTTGTTGACTCTATTTTCAAACACAGAGTAACAATCAAAGTAAATGAGGTAAGGTAGTTTTACATACTCAGGATGGCACCTGAGCAGGTAGAATGACCAAACTTAATGAATCTTGTTTTGTGCAATCTACATGTATCCTATCTCTCTGTTTCATTAGGCTTTCCACTAATGACAAGGGTATAAGAACCAGACAGAGTTAAGGTGTTAAACAGATGATACCGGAATTTTAGGTTCTTGGTCTCAGTGGTTTGAAGAATAAATCTGCGGACCACGGATCAGTGGTAAGACAGAATTTATTTATAGAAAAGAATACAAAAAACACTAAAGCTCCTGGTAGAGAGAGAGAACTCAAAAGAGGGGAGAAAATCTCACTCCATTTCTCTCCCAGTCTTTCCCCATCTTCGTGTTTAGGCTCTTAGTCTCGGTGTATATATTGGTGCATGGGTTCCTTGGCCAGGAAATGAATGAACACAGTCCCTTTCGCCAGGGCAAGGTGAATGAATGTATTAATGAGTGAACACAGTCCATTCATGGAATTGAGACCTAGGAAATTCACATGGAATTGACCTAGGCATAGGAAATGGGGGTTCCCTATTTAGTCCTAAGTGTAAAGTGAAGGAGACACCAAGTCTCCGGTGTCTCCTCCACAGTTGTCCTTCCCGTTTGGCTACTGGAGAATCCGGAGGGGGTCGGAGGTCCCCCTCCTTGCCTGTCATCCAGCCCGCTAGTTCCTCAGCCTGCTGCTGCTGCATCCACACCGCCAAGGTGGAAGCTCAGCTCTGCTGAGCTGGCTGGGACGCCAATGTCCTGTATCACAGGGAAAGTCAGGAGAGAGAAATATGAGAAGCTATACCACTATCATTCTTTTGAAGACACTCAGGGACATGCCTACTGTGCCTGTAGCAGAGGTGTGTCAGTGAGCAGTTATGGGTAACATATGGCAGGGGACAGATGAAGCATAGTGGGCATCACCAAGCGTGGCTGCTTTAACACTTCATGAATGTCTAATGACTCACGAGACTGGCATATTTCCTGTGTCATGAACATTCGGTGCTTTAGACATGGAGTTTGGTGTCAAGGTCCCTCATTATATCTTATGAATATCCCCTACCTTCTTTGTTTGTTCTGTTCTTCCTTTCTATACTGACAACTGAAATTCATTTTTTACTTCATGTGTAATTTGTCTCACAAACTACTTCTCTCTACATTTAGATTCATCCACCTACCTTATATTTTATTTCTTTTTTGTTTTACGTATTTGTACATTTTTTTATGACTGAATCAAATGTTCTTAAATTATATCGTGAACCCACATTTCCTTACAAGCTGTAGACTCTGCTGATCGTGTTCTACGTATTTATCCCATAGTGATGTCTACATAATGCCCGGTAGTAATTCTAGTGATAGTAACCCAGAGTGGGGAGGAGCCTAAAGATCTGTCCAAAAGAGAATGGATAAATTGCAGTGAAGATGACTATATCATGGCTACTCTCAGCAACCTCAATAAACTGCCCAAACACAATGTTGAATGGGGAAAAAGCCCACGGGAAGAACAAAATGTGTGATTTGATTTATGTAAAGGTCAGAAAGGAGGAAATCTAATCTGTGGTGCAAGAAGTGGCTAGTGTTCACTTGTAGGGAAGTAGTGTCTGAAATAGGGGATAAAAAAGGATGAGACTTATTATCATAAGTCTGGAGTTACGGTAATATTCTTTTATCAGGTTGTTGCAAAAGTTATTGTGGTTTTTGCATTGTTGAAATTGGCCCTTTGATACTGGAATGCATTCGTAATGTGGTTACCTTATACCTTATTTTAATGCAAATTTCTCACTATTTGGTAATGACTTATTACTTGCTGTTTATTTTATATTTATTTTGGATTATGGAAATGGTGTTAGAGAAAAAACTAATTCAAGAGATTTTCTCAGGAGTTTAAAATGGGTCCTGATTGGGGTGGAGCAAGATGGCGAATGAGTAACAGCTTCCTTGCGGCTGGGCACAGTGAGACTGGGGAGAGAGGACTTCAGGCATCTCTGCCAGGCGGGATCTGCCCAGAAACTTCCCTTTGGGGACACAGGGAGACAGCGTGAGGCTTCTGGACACCCTGAGGAAG